>JAHRHJ020002197.1:0-13889 GCA_019776745.2 Taxus chinensis
TGAATTATATCCCTTCGGGTCCGCCAATGTTTGGGGGAAATGAGCTCTAAAGGAATTTTTGACAAGTTACACACCAAACTTGACAGAATAAAGGTTAAAAAATTGAAGGACCTGTGTATTTGATATTCCGGAGGTTGAAAAATGATTTGGAATGAAAGTCCCGAAAACCTGAAAATGCAAGATTTCCGAATGTCTGAAAACCTGAAACCTGAAATTTGGAGAATTATGAAATTCCAAAATTCCAAAACCCGAAAGTCCAAAATTTTAGACTTTTGGAATTTGGAATTTTGGACATTGAGTCTTGCTTTTTATATTTTGGGGCTTGAGGGTTCCGAAACCCTAAAACCTGAAATATTGAAATCCCAAAACCCGAAATCCTGAAATCCCAAAATCCTAAAATTCTGCAATCCTGATACCTGAAATCCTTAAATCCCGAAACCCGAAACCTGAATTCCTGAAATCCTGAAACCCAAAATCCCAAAACCTGAAATCCCGAAATTGAAAAACTTCAAAATTTTAAAAATCAAAATTTCAAAAAACTAAAAATACCCTTTTGAATATTAGCCCATGATCTATCAACTAGTGAAATTTGGACTAGTTTTGAGCAAGTTAAGAACCTGAAACTCAATTTCAGAGTTCACCCTAGGAGGTGAAAAGCTCAAAATTGGAGAACTTGCAATTTCATTCACCCAAATCAAAAATGTAATCCTCCATGACTGAAACAACCCCGTCGGCTCCTCTGTGTGCAAGGTCATGTTTGTCTATTTTTCCTGAGAGGCAAATTTGGATAACAGTAGCATAACCATTTTGCCTTACATGTAGCATAATCTAGCCTTATCAGTAGTTTGAGCATGTCATAAGAAAACAGAATACAGAGTTGTTGTTGAACAATCTTCCGAGTCACCACCAAAGGAAGTGTCCTTTGGATAATGGTAGACTGACAGACACTTAATTGCTTGAATGTAATAGTTATATATAAGGGATATAGGTGTGTAATGTGTAGATATAGAGAGGCGAGATCAAGAGATAAATAGATGGAAGGATATAAAGAAGGGAGGGATATAGCAATGAGAATGAATATATGATCCAACCTGCATAGAAGCCCCTCCTGTGAGATATTTCATATGAGAAAATTCTATTAAATAAATAGGGAAAAGAGATCTTTTTGTTCAATGTGCAGCCTTCCTAAAATATTATTGTTATTTTAGTGTAACAATTATGGGTTGCTCTACAATCTGAACCATGCCTCCATGGTCACCCTGTCTCCTTGAAAGAAAGGAAGCCCACTACTTCATCATTTGGTGGTACCCTGGAAACACCTCTAGCATTGAGGATTAATTTCATTCATTTTTCCAAGCCCAAATGTACTCTTGCTCAAAAGTGGATGTCTGAGAAATTTCACCAAAAAGTCTATAGGTTGTATAAGAAATTGTCATAGTTAATGGAGGTCGAAGATTGCCTTAATGAAAATTAGATCATTCAATTGGGAATATTCATTTAATGCCTTTTGAGAAGTAAGGAGAGTCAGGTCTTTCGAGGGAGTTAGCTTGGAGGTATCCATGTAATGAGAAAGGTGAGCTTGATTAGTTTCAGCTTGTTCCATTTGCAAGATGGGAATTGCAATATAGACTTGAAGATTTAGGCCCTTGTGCTCTTCAGAGTGGAACTGGCAATGGAATGTGGGAGCTCGACACAAAATCATATGAAGGTGATTCCCAATTTATTGTTTAGGGTGTTAACCAAAAATGGTAAATATTTGAGTTTCATCTGGTCAACCTTAGGAATGGATTTTATCTTGAACATCCTTTTTTCTCACACAAAGGCTCCAAGTTGGAACCCACGAACCTTCAATGGCCAAATTTTACTTTCTTTTAAGAGAGGCTAGCGCATAACATTGATACCCTAGACACGTGGATTGGTAAAAATGTCAAACACTTTCGGATTTGTATTTCAAAATTTTCACTCTTTGTTCTTGATAGAAAGATCATCACTTAAGTGACACATAACCTAAGTGGTCAAACTTTGGCTTAGCAATAATTGAAAGTAACAATTTTCCCATGGGACCCTTTCCTACCATCCTTGTAGGCCTTGTGCCAGGAAGGGCTCGTGTGATTATTGGGGAAATCCCTTAAGGAAATTGTTTGCTCAGTTCACAAATGCAACCACCGAATGATCAGGGTATTCAGCTATCCCCTCTCTCTTGGTTTTCTGCACATAACAAGCCAGTGTTTGGCTGTTGTCTCATGGAGATTCCACCATTTTATCGACAACCTCTCTTTGAAAGGAGAATCCATGAGTAAAATGGCATTTTATGCATTCTCAATCTTATGGATCAATCCAACTTAAGAAAGTTTCAATTCCCATTGGTTCTCAGCCTCATGTCTTAACGAGTGGAGCACATGATAATAACTTTAAATATATCTAGGGGAACGAAAGAGAAATGGTTAACAAAGCATTTTCCTATTCTCTAACCTTCAATTAATTGGAAAAAAAAAGGAGACACTATTGATCTCGCTATAACTGAATACAACCAACTCCATTAACTGTAGGCAATTAGAACAGTGGTCCAATTTCAACTCATGGGTATTACCCTCTACCTTATTTCAAGCATATTATGAGTGGGATACAGCCCGATTTGAATATTGGGCTTGTAGATCCATATAGCTGGTAAAGATGAATCTTGGTGCTCAATTGAGAAGTTCATATTATAGTTCATAAGATTTGTAGAATTGAAAGAGCTCTGGCCCATGAATGATCCATCCAACCTCTGGCTTTGGACTATGGTCACTCCTATTGGCCTGGCTCCATTAACTATTTCCTTTTTGGGTATAGAAAATTAATCATTTCCTAGGCTTTCCTCATTGAATGGAATGTAAAAGAGAATATACAAGGATCAAGTTTTGGCACCCAAGATGAACTAGTGTAAAAGGAAATTGAAAAATTCATGGAGTAAAATTTTAAGGTTTGGACAGAAGTAGGTGGATAAGATGCCCAAATCAAGGTGGAAATCACCATCTGTCTGATGAACTGACTATCAGTTATTAGTTTAAGAACTAGATAATAGTATAATCGGTTAAACTTATATCGGTGTTGGCAAGAGGTGAAAGTGTCATTGGTGCCATGTATCTATGATCGATCTAATAAAAAGAACAGGAATGTTATCAGTATGGAGTCCTTTAACCCTCTAGATCTCAGTGAGCTCTGGTCACAAAGGGTAAGTCACCTCTAGAAATAAGCTACACCTTTTTCCTTATCTTATCTGATTATTGGCTGATAGTGGTGAACCTTGATTTCTTTGAAGATTTTGTAATGCAGGAGTGAAAACCTTGGTCACAATTCAGTGGGAGCATGGCCATGTCGATAGCCATATGGACTCCAAACATACAAAACCAGAGTGGTCATTTGGTTACCCCAGTTTGTGAAAACTAGGTAAATGGAATCCATCGTCCAGAAGTTAAATATATTTACAGGATAAAGGAAGAAATGTGGACTAAGAAAGATACCTTGCTTTTGGTTTGAATTAGGCTACACAGAATTCCATATTGTTATCACTGGTGGATATTTCTCTCCATAGAAAAAAATGACTTTATCACAAGAAGGTATTCAAGTTTAGTAACAGTCAAGGAAGGTTTGATTTTCTTGTTTCCATTCTAAGACCATATTTTCACGGTGATATTTTCAAAGAAATCCATATTATGAATTAAAAGAAGCACAATGGTTCTTTTATGGGTATTTGTCACTCAAATTGTGGACGTTGAAAGCTTCTTTATCTTGTCATCTCAAAAGTGGTGTTTCAAATTGTATTGAGATTTAACATAGTTCTTGCATGAATTCATGGTTGGGGAATATGTAAAAATGTGAACATGAAACAATAAAAATGAAACATGAGAAGTTGCATTAATGTACAAAAACGATAGACCCAAATATGCTTATTGAGAATTAAGAAATAAGCAAGAAATAATTTTCAATAGTGATCTTAAAGAAAGGTTAGCTCATAGTATGTAGAAATGAAAGGATTTAGAAGAAGCTATGGGTTTTAAATTACTTTAGAGATATAAAATTCTTTAGAACAAAAATAACAAAGATAATCAACTTCAACATGTTCTCAAGCTGGAATGCCATTATATGGCTATTAACTGGTGATAATGACAAGGTTTAATTGCTAGAATTCCAACTTAGTATCCAGAGTACAACATTATATTGGACCACTGCAAATTAGAAAAGATCATGGTAAAATGTACATTAGGAGCTCGAGTACATGGCATGAGTTCACTTCAATTTCCCAACAAGTCTTATGTATTGACTTGTAAGACCATTACAAGCATAGCATTAGGATTTGAGCAATTTAAATCCATTCACAAGAACATTAGAAAAAAGATTCTGAGGATTTTGATATCCAAAGGGTAGTTATGTTATGGAGGGTCATATATTTATAAGCTACAAATGATATGCTTATTTGGATGGTAGGATCACATAAAGTAGGTGGATAAAGTTAGCTTGAAGTTTTACAAATGGGTTATGGCCCTTGTTACTATAGACCTAAATATTTATGCTATTGAAGGAAAAATTAGATATGGACTTGGAGAAGGGTAGAAAGAGCAAAGGATTGGATAGTGATAGTCTAACTGTGATTTTAAAGAACAACTTAATTATCGTTTCATTCAAGAAACTCATTAGTTGAATATCCTTCATAATTGTTAAGTGGGTAGGAAATGCAAAATTCATACAGTGTTGGGTTAGCACACAGGTTGTACAGATAATATATCAGATCTAAGCATACATGCAAATAAAAGCGGATATTCTAACAGAAGAAATATACAAAACAAGAGACATAAATCAACACCAGATTTAACGTGGTTCACCCAGTGTGGGCTACATCCACCAAGAAACAAGCCAATCTATTATCCAAAGCTTTGACAAGATATACAATGAAGATTTACAATCTTCCACACCTCTCAGATGTACAATACTTTCTTTCTCTCAAGCTTTTCTTTCTTCTCCAAGAATTCTCTCTCACCATCCTTTTTCAAGTTCTTTCTAATTCTTGTTTATCATTACTTCTAAACCCTAGCTTTTAGCTTATATAGCCATATACAAACTTAGGGCACTTAGCCATGCAATTACAATCAATAGATCTATTTTAATGCTAAAAATAGATCTAATTCCCAAGAGTTAATTAAAACAATGTCGCACAGGTAAATGATGCCGGTTAGCCCTAACCGTCACCGGTTCCTACTTGCCTTGACCGATGTCGGTCATAGGTGACCGATGTCGGTCCCTCATAACCGATGTTGGTTACTGTGTTTTCCAGCAAGTTTCAAATTACATGCTAAAATGAATTAATTGAGCTCCACAACTCAACAATATCCCACTTGGAGATTAATTACTACACTATACTTGTACAACGTCATTCTTGGATCCTTCCTTAGCTTTGTTTCTTCCTCTTCAAGTCTCAAACTCGAAGACCAACAGAAGTGGAGTGTAGCTCCAACTTCTCCTTTGCTAATGGCTTCGTTAGCATATTTGCAGGGTTCTTACTCGTATGAATCTTTTCCAGATTCAACTGTCCATCCTCCAATACCTGTCAGTATGAAGTGATACCTCAACTGAATGTGTTTCGTTCTCGAATGAAATGCTGAGTTCTTTTCCAAATGAATTGCACTCTGATTGTCACTAAACAATTTACAATCATCTTGCTCCTTTCCCAACTCTTCCATGAACCTACTCATCCATATCATCTCCTTGCTAGCCTCTGTAGCTGCAACATACTCTACCTCTGTAGTAGACAAAGCCACAACCTTCTGCAATCTTGAAATCTAGCTAACTATTGTCCCACCTACTATGAAAATATATCCAGTAGTGCTCCTCCTACCATCCAGATCTCCAGCCATATCTGAATCAACATAGCCACGTAATGAAATATCCAAACCTCCATAGCATAACTACATGCTAGATGTCCCTTTCAAATACCTGAGTATCCATTGGACTACTTTCCAATGCTCTTTACCTGGATTGGCCATATATCTACTCACAACTCCCACTTCCTGTGTAATGTCTGGTCTGGTACAAACCATAGCATACATGAGACTTCCAACTGCTGAAGCATATGTCACTCGTGTCATGTATTTGACCTCCTCATGTGATGAAGGACACTGATCTTTGCTCAATTTGAAGTGTCCAACCATAGGTGTACTAACAGGTTTTGCATTCTGCATGTTGAACCTTTCTAACACCTTGTAGATATAATCCTCCTGAGACAAATACAATTTCTTGTTTTTCCTGTCTCTATGTATTTGCATGCCAAGGATTCTTTTTGCAGCTCCTAAATCCTTCATAGAAAATGTGTGAGCTAGCTTTCCCTTAAGCTCACCAATGTCCTACATACTAGATCCTGCAATAAGCATATCATCCACATACAGTAACAAAATAATATAGCTCCCATTTTCAAGCTTCTTGAAATAAACACAATGGTCAGATTCACATCTCAAGTAACCATGCTCATGCATAAAACTATCAAACCTCATGTACCATTGCCTTGGAGCTTTCTTGAGCCCATATAGGCTCTTTTTCAACCTACACACTAATTTCTCCTTACCCTTGACTTCATACCCAAGTGGCTGCTGCATATAAATTTCTTCATCCAAATCACCATGAAGGAAAGTTGTCTTCACATCTAGTTGCTCTAAATGCAAATCTTCTACTGCAACTAAACTCAATACAGTATGAATAGAAGTCATCTTAACAACAAAAGAAAATATTTCACCAAAGTCAATACCTACTTTCTGTGCAAATCCCTTTACTACAAGCCTTGCCTTGTACCTTTTCTGTCCACCCTCTTCTTCCTTGATCCTGTAAACCCACTTGTTCTAAAATTTCCTCTTACCTGCTGGCAACTTAACCAAATCCCAAGTTTGGTTCTGTTCCAAGGAGTCCATCTCCTCATCCATGTCATGCTCCCACTGAACGTGGGTCTTATCCTACATTGCTTCTTCAAAACTCTCTGGTTCACCATTATCATTCAATAATAAATAAAATAGAGAAGGTGTAAATATTTCTGGAGGTTTACTTACCCTTTGTGACCTTCTCACAGGAGTTTGGGGTACCAGAGGCTCATTTTGGACCTCCTGTACATTTGTATCCAATTCTGACAGTGACTGACACCGGTCACCTATAACCAACGTCATTCTACTAACCGATGTTGGTTTGGCTCTTTTGTAACTAATACCGGTTCATCTGACCGATGTCGGTCAGGGGTTAACCGACATTGGTTACTGTGTAACCCTGTAGGTATTACTTTTAAATCTGAGAGTTCATTTTCATTCACAAACTTCTCAACCGGTTCATCCTTGGGTACCAAAATTTGATCCCTGTACATTCTCTTTTCATTCCATTCAACATCATGACTCCTAATAATTTTAGAATTCTCTAAATCCTAAAAACAGAAACTGAAATCACCAGATCCATAACCAATGAAAGTGCATCTCTTGGATTTTGCATCCAACTTTTTTCTATTTTCCTTATCAACATGCACAAAAGCTTCTGAACCAAAAACTTTAAGAAAAGAAAGATCTACCTCTTTTCCAGTCCAAGCTTCCTCTGGTATTCCTCCATCTAGTGAACTTGAAGGCCCATGATTAATCAAATAAACCATTGTATCAACTGCTTCTACCCAAAACTGCAAGGGCAATCCAGAATGTATCCTCATACTTCTAGCATGTTCCATGATTGTCTTGTTCATTCTTTCTGCAACACCATTCTCTTGTGGTGTTCTTGGAACCATTCTTTCTCTACGTATCCCATTCACTGAACAATAATCATTAAAATTCTTGCTACAGTATTCACCACCATTGTCAGATCTAAGACACTTTAACTTTAGAATTTGATTCATTCTCAACAAGGGCTTTCCATCTTTTAAAAGTCTCAAAAACATCAATTTATGTTTAATACACTAAACCCATACCTTTCTTGTAGCATCATCAATGAAAGTAACATAATACTAGGATCCTCCATGAGAAGCTACCTGAGCTGGTCCCCACACATCTGAGTGTACAAGCTCCAGTTTTTGCTCCTTCTTAGTTGCCCCAACTTTGAGAAATCTTACTCTCTTTTATCTTTCCAAAGACACAATGCTCACAGAAATCAAGATCTAAATCTTTCAAATATGATAACTTACCCTTAGCCTTTAAGATCTACATTCCTTTTTGACTCATATGGCCCAACTAGATTATGCCACATGCATGCATCTAAATCTGAAGTAGATAATACAGAAAAGGAATCAGTAACACAGGTAGATAAATATAATGTTCCTACCTTCTTACCTCTTGCCACAACAAAAGCACCCTTGGTGACTTTCCAAGAGTCTCCTGTAAAAGTAACCATGCAACCAGATTCACCTAGTTGCCCTGCAAAAATAAGATTCCTCCTGAGGCTTGGCACATGCCTCACATCTTTCAATACCCATGTATTTCCATTCTATAATTTTAGATGAACTTCCCCTTTACCAGTAATACTGCAAGGTTCATCATCACCCAAATAAACATGCCCAAAATTTACCCTGGACATAATTTCTGAAATAACCAGGTGCGCCCTTGGCGCATGGAAGAGGATGTCGACAACACACACGGATGCGCCTATGGCGCACCTTCAGGAGGCTGCAACATTCTGAGTGCTGACAGGAAGCAGACCCTGACCCAGATATTCAGATGGCCATAACTTTTGACTGGGAGCTCCGATTCACACCAGGTTGGACTTTCGGAAAGCCTACGGCGTCCTCTACCTAACTACGACTGGATATCTTTAATTGGGTGGGAAAAAAGTTCTTAAAAATGCAAAATACAGTTTGCCACTTTTGGGGGTTTGATATGGTCCTCACCTACCACCATAATGAGATGAATTAATACCACTTGAGGTGGTTGGGGGTAGATTTGGACTTCTCTCTCTTCTCTCTCTCATTCTTCCTATAAATTGTAAGGAGGGGCTTCTTTCTAAAGGTCGAACATTTTTGTTTTGGGCCTCCTCCCTTCTTCTCTTTGGCAGGTGGAGTTGTGGAGCTCAAACCTCCCATTTGAAACTGTAATGCACCTTTGCCTCTGGGCATTTTGCAGTGTGTTGTATCAATCCTTGGAGCAAATTAATACATGTCTGTGGATGATTCTCGACCCTCTTTGTATTCATTTGCGTCTCCTTGATCTTTCACTGTGAATCTGGCTATCTGTGTATGATCTTGCATTGCATGTTAATGGTCTGTGTTTATTTGGCAAGACACGTGTTCTTCATTCCTCGGTGCATCTTCTCCTTAGCTTAGGTTTATTTTTATGCATTTCTCTCTCCCTGTCTCCTTGGTAGTTAGATTAGATTTTTGGGGTAAACCTCTGCGTTTTATTGGTGCATCTGAACAGAGGAATAGGAGCCGGCCTTCATCCGGAGAGCTTTTCCGATTTCGCGAGGTCCCACACTTGGGAAAAGCTCCATGTTATGCAATCATACTGAGAATCTGCAACCCATCGAGTTACAGAGTCCCAGGGGTGCTGTGATTTCGCATCAACATAACCCTTATTAGGGGTTGCATAGAAAAAAGCTCCTGAATCTAAAACCCATGATTCAATTATATTGTCCAAAGAAAGAATGAGAGCATCTTGCATTACTTCTGATGAAGTAAAATTTGTCTCTTTACATTTGTCTGGTTGTTGATTCTCTTATCCTTGACCCTCCTCCAACTTTCTTCTTGCGTGTCCTTTCTTTCACTTTCCAATAAGTAACTTTCCCGTACTTTGGATTTCTATTATTTCCCTTGACTTTGATTTCCTATACTCTACTCTGGGATTTATCCTTCTTCATTCCCCTTGCTTTCTACATTAAACATTTCAGATGATGTTTCTATATGCTCTTCCTGCGAATTATTCAATCAAGCTGGAATACTAAACCACATCATCAAAATCCAAAATATTATTAGCAGATTGTATTACTAAAAGCTATTACCAAGTTGTCCCAAAACACAGGCAAAGAAAATAAGAATAAAGTGTTTTTACTTCATCATCAATGGTTATAGCAAACGATTTTGAAATGCTTTACAATAGATCAGAAATCATTCAAATATTAGAGGGAGATTCACCTCATGCATCTTAGAACTAAATAGTTTCTTCATCAAATACCTATGTGAAGACTAGGTTTTTCATATAAATTAGCAAGAGATTCATTAAGTCTACCGTAGAAGCCGATGTGGTAATATTGGAAGCCACAGAGTGTCAAACTCAATCTTGTAGTCCCAACAGCCTGTCTATAAGAATCTTCAATTCTTATCAGTCTGCTTCATAGGGTTAGACTTTTCATCAATGGTAGTACAAAATCTCGGTGATTCGATAATCCTCAATCTGCATTTCAAGTAATTTGCATTAAATTTTTTATTCTGCGCAACATCGTAGCGAATGGTTGTCTGGTTGCCTGATAGCCGTGAGAACCCTTGAATCTCTTCAATTTATACCCAACTTGAATCTGAATGAAAACTGTTACCAAGCCGGGGAAACTTGCATGTTAAAGGTTGCATAGTGCTGATAAAGACTGAAATCTTCTCGAAAACAACTAAAAATAACTTCACTGCTGAACATGTGCACAAGGACTTGAAGGAAGAAAACTACTCGTACGAGGTCTGCCAATTGAGTTGAAGGACCAAAACAATTACCTACTAATAACTAACCTACACCTGGTTGGTTCTCCTCGGTCAAAAGGGGAAGTTTATGATTTCCTCCTATGAGGCTTTGCAAAGAGGAAGAAAAGAAAACTTCTGTTTCACCACCCATACTTTATGGGTTCTATAGGCACGCTTACAAATCATGTCTCAATCTTGATATAAAATGTCCCCAACAAACACCCACTCAAACTAGTGATAAAATAGGATGGCTGTATTGACGCTCATGGCAACTTGGGAGGCATCATCCTTTGCTTCAACTTTCTCTCTAGTCACATTTTCCTCATAACAAGAAGGAAGAGAGGCAGACATCTAACAGTTATTATCATGAATAGTCTAGATCTGTTGGTCTTTGTGCCATACTGGATTTGAGAGTCACTGTGTTCATAATCATGCTTATTAGTTCATATTTTTATCCAAACTCCGATCCAAGAATGTGAAGTTGCCGATGGGTCCCCTAGAGGGTACCCTTTTCAGCAAATAGC
Organism: Taxus chinensis; assembly: GCA_019776745.2. Taxonomy (NCBI): domain Eukaryota; kingdom Viridiplantae; phylum Streptophyta; class Pinopsida; order Cupressales; family Taxaceae; genus Taxus; species Taxus chinensis. The sequence goes on from JAHRHJ020002197.1 coordinate 11,170, forward strand.
ACTCCACATTGGGGACAATTTAAATCGCACAATGTTTGCAACCTCGCCATGCACAAATATTTCAAATAATAAACAATGTTCCTATTACATTTCTAAGAGATGAAAATAAGAAAACCAAACTCGTGGAAAAAGAATAATACAAATAGTCAAAACTATTTACAAAAATAACCTACACATACAAACGGGAAATTATTTGTACCAAAACTTTTTAAGAGAATTTCAAAATATATGACAATTTCATGTAACAAAGATAAAAAAATGATGTCTATGGTGATGGAAAAATAAGAGAAGGACATTGAAGCATACCTTTTTTTTTAACCTCCACCGCTGCAGTATAATGTAGGAATGGGACCGTACGTAAATTGCTTTTCCCCCTTAAATCTCCTTCCAGCATAACTTTTAAGATTCTTCGGGCCGGGAACCCATCCATGTGCGGGGAGAAGAGTATTGCAACGTCCAAAGATGTTTCACACTTACAAAAATCGAGAATATGTAACTCTGGTTTTGGGGAATACGCATTAATTGGGAGCAAAAGGTGGGGCCGACGAGCGCGTTACATACATGACAGCCCAGCCAAACAGTTTGCACAGGTCTAGTTTACCAAAATTGGACAGATGTCTTGTCCTGTCAGATTTTTTATCAACGGTTTAGATTTTTTTTGGGAAAAAAATATTGATCAACATCCCCGTATGTGTATGCATGCCATAACCGTTGATTCTCTGAGCAGTGTCAAATGAGGCTACACCTAATTGGGAAAACGCGTCCGCTTAATTAGGACAGAATATAATTTTAAAAAAAGAGAAGGCTGCGGAACAACTAAGAAGTGAAATACACCAGCTTTGGCGGCACAACTAGGAAAGGAATTCGATGGAATAAAGAACTTGCACCAACTTTAAGCACCATATTGATACCCTCGAGTTTTGGGGACGAGAATACTCGACTGAAGTATGTTTCGGAAAAGCTGAGAGGATTGCTTTCAGCGGAATGGTTGATTTCCGAAATACAGCGATATTATAAATTGTTTAGCGTTGTGGAGTGGTCAGTACCATTAATTTCAGTCGATTCTGGTAGTCAGTTCTAGTGTCGCATTGGTCCGAGGGAAATCTAAATGAGTGGCCAGCCAAGAACTACGGAATCTGTCGAATTACACCGAGGGAGGCGGTAGTATAAGCTCTGAAATTCAAGTCGGGTATGAGATTTTCATGGAGGAAGAAGAATACCTGATTCAAGCTGCGCCTCTGTTGTTTTCGTGTGCCAAAAGCCACTGCGGGGACTGGAACGAACAGTTCTAATAGTCCACAGCTTGTTTCCATTGGGCCCTTTCATTATGGGAAGCCAGAGCTCTTGGGCATGGAGAAGCACAAAATCTGAAGCCGTTCGAAGGATGCAAAAAAGAATCAAGAAAAACTTTCCACATGGTACTATAAGTCCGTAGTCGAGAGATCGCAGTGGAGGAAAGATAAGATTATCAGGCAGTTTTATAGCGAGACTATTCGTACAATCCTCTGCAACTGGCGTGGGTTGTCACAAGGGATGCCTGCTTTAATTTTAGAATTCATCATTACTCATAGTAAAAATATCAACCCACTTAAGTCTGTTTATGAGGAAATGAAGTTCCCTTCATCCAAGTATGATCCCGTATTTGATGTATGCTTTACAAATCCGACAAGGCTAGACTTATGGATGATATTCTGCTATTTGAAAACCAAGTGCCCTCTTTTCATTTTGAAGCACCTCCTTCAATGTCAAATGGGCTCTGAAGATGCCGCTAAGGAAAGGTTGGACACCATTATGAATTGTCTGGTGGTAAGCACGACCAGGCAAAGTGCTTTTGAGTGGTATGTTGGGTATCCGTGCCACGAATGTTGTCATGTCTTGGATGTAGTTTATCAGAGCATGTTCGGCCAACTTTTTAATTCCTACATGAATGAACCAAGACAATTGTTTCCTCCGTCTTATAGGTGCGTGCCAGTCCGTTTTAAGAATGGTGTTGATTGGATTAATGCCAAGTTACCACCATTTTTACAAGTTGGTGCAAGATGTGTTCAAATTGGATGACAAGTCTGCTCTTTCTTACCTGCTAGTAACAGTGATGTAGACGTATTTTTCGTGAAGTTACCGTCGATTGTGGAGCTAAATAAAGCAGGAATGAAGATCCAGCCGGTGCTCTTCAATGACTTATCTAAGAGAGGCCAGGCTGGTTATTGTGCCATGAAGGGATAAGATTTGATGAGAAAATATCAACGCTTTACTTGCCACATGTCACTGTGACAACACAGTCAGAATCACTAATGAGAAGCATTATTGCAATGGAAGTGGGCTCGAGTTCCAGGTACCCTTCCAGACAATGACACAATTTGGACAAAAATGCGAACTGTTAGACAGTTGAGGACGACGTTTCTGTGCTGAGAGAAGCAGGGATAATTAAGAACGACATGGAAGCAACCAAGAAGCTGCCCAAGTTTTCAACTCCCTCACTAAAGTGATTGTCTACCACCGAGGGTGCAAGCCTATTGATGACGAGAATGGGGCTTAACAAGAGTACACCAAAAGGAAATACAAAATTCTTTGGAGTGAGTTGTGACTGCATATTTTTCAAAGCGCATGGCTGGTTGATGGGTTCAATTGCCGATACGTTTTGCTTCTGATGACAATGGTGCAAGTGTTCTGTTTATTCTACAAGTGCAGTGCCTAGGTCGTCACCATTTTTTTTTCACGGT
>JAHRHJ020002198.1:0-13883 GCA_019776745.2 Taxus chinensis
GCATCCCAAATGAGGGGGTATACATTGGGTGAATCAGTCACCCCATACAATAGCTCAAAGCTTTAGTTGAGGCCTACACCGTATGAGAACAAAACAAAGTTACAGACATAGAATGACCCAAATTTTTACTTGGGTCATCAGTTTATCACAGACACCATTGCCCAGCTATAGACACTAGTACCATTGTCCTAAGCGCCTGTGACTAGGGGTATTTATAGTTACTTTCTCATATTGGCACAGTTTATAACAATTTACAGAGTATAGGCATATTCCTTTAGCAATCAAAATGCATTCTATCTTCTTTTTCTACTTTGATTAAACTAGATCGAACACGTAACAAAGCAGGATCACGCCATCTGCAGAGGTGTATAAATTTGGGAAGCGGCCAAGGATGGAGAATAACATTAGACTTTTCTTCCCAACACTATTATGTCGTGGTGTGAGATTTCCCAAAAAACTCGTAGTTGGTGTGAGATCACCCAAAAAAATCACACTTGGCGTGATATCGCCCAAAAAACTCATTCTTAGCATGAGATTACCCAAAAAAACTCACTCCTCTACAATGATTCAGGACACATTCTATCATTTTCACTCATTACGGATCAGGGGCACATGTTCCTTTTTCTACTTTTTCACATTTTTACATAATTTTACAAGCTTTTTACAAAGTTTTCATAACACATGACTTTGACTAATCTTTTTATCTTCTTTTGCAGGTCCGTCCTTAATGCGCAACAAGAAGCAAACCCCACATCAACAAAGCACAATTACAATAGGTACAAACATGACACAACACATCCACTTCACCCCTAGGTTCATTTCCTCTTCCTTAGCTTCCATGCTTCATTTTTATCACTCCACGCTCTTTCTTGTCTCTTTGGCACACTTTTGCCATCAATCTACATGGTTATCAGGTATGCATCTTGTATCTACTTTATGTTATGGAGTGTCCACTCAACAACATAAAGTGGGGGTAAATGTAGACACAAAATCATGCACTTGGGTACATTTCTAGGTCCTAATCACGTACTACTATTCATATGATTCCTAAGTGAGAAAACTAGTAATTGACAGCTATCTTTGGCCTCTTTTCTATCTTTATTGTTTCCTCATGGTCTTACACACCCCACGGTCCAGTCCGATCTTCATTGTTATATTTTTATTGACTTTGGACACTAACACCCAACAAGGATGCTAGTGCACAAGTGCCCTCGTCCCCTCTGGGTGCCCCCGACCTCTTTGTATCTTACTCACCTCTTTTGGGCATCTCGTTTTTCTTATGGGTCAGCCTTTTAGTTTTCAATTATGAAATTCAAACAAGGGAATCATATAAATTCAAAGCTATGTGACCTTAATAATGGACCAAGCTTTAAACATCTACTATCACCACCTAATGGGGGTTGCATCCAAATGTATTCTAAGAGCATCAAGGCATCCATCTAGCACTCACTCAAGGGACAAGGGATTGTATTTTCTGCATACACACATAGGAGGGAAAGTTCATTTTGGGGGGGGGAGGGGGGTCATCCACACATCTACTTACATTGGTACATCTAGTTATCTCTCGTTATTAAGTGCATCTTACATAAGAGCATCCTAGGGCACTATTTCTACACACACGCACAAGAACTACACGGAGTCTGAGATGTAGTGCATCACTCAATCATAAATTCACTCTGTCGAGTGACAGTCGTAGTCAATCCGACTCCCGATTTACATCTTTATTTTATAGGTTTTGATGTATTTTGGGGTTTTACAGGATATCTTTTGTTGTGCATGTTACATGCAAATTTTATGATCATCCAATGACATACGTGCAACCAACAACGAAGATTAGCGACCACCTTACAGCACAAGAAGAATCAACTTCTGACCATTTTCGCAGTCACAGGCACTCAACAGAGGTCTCTAGCGCTCATGCGCCCCTGACCCAGTCCAGGTGCCCTAGTCTAGGATTATTCGACAATTACATAATTTTCTGGGTGTGGTTGCGATAGTATGTTCCTCCTATTTACCAATTTTCTAGTCCATAACATATCGGGATCTATTGTGAAATCAACTAAGTTTGTTATTCCCTCTCTTGCACCTAGGGTTTCAATTTTCATTAGCTTATTGCTTGCATCAATTTTTTACTTTAGCATTTTATTTATCACATGTGACTCTACAATTAAGATTTCACAAATTCTATATTTTTTAAATCATAGGCTGGGAAGCGGTTTGGTTTTTTGGCCTTTAAAGAAACAAGTTATTATTGCATTATCCTTTACTAAAACTAAATATGCATCCCTTACACCAAATTACAAACAAGGAATATAGTTGAGGATACTCTTAGTTGATTTCAAAGAGGCTCAACCTGAGGCTACATAGATATTTTTTATAACATTGAGGTAATACAATTGTCCAAGAATCCAATTTTCCATGTTATAACAAAATACATTGAGTGTAAGCATCACTTTATCGTAGACTTGGTCAGTGATAAATATTTTGTCGTTGAATGTGTGAGAACATAGGATCACATTGTTGATATACTCACCAAATTATTGTTGAAGTACACACATGGATGAATCAAGAATATTATTGGAATTTGTACCCTTTGCATCAAAGGGGGGAATGTTGAGAATGATGTCAATTTGGCATCTAAAATTATTCTAAATTTAGATCATTTATATTTTTATAAATACTATAAAAAATAGGCTTTTATGATGTTTTAATATTATTTATTCCAGTCGTGTGTTTTTTAGTCAAGTAGGGCCAAATAAGTGATTTTCAATTATTTCTTAAAAAATAGTTGAAAAAGCTAAAAATAAATTGTCAACTATCAGTTTCCGGGTAAGTACAAATTCTTGTGTAGTCATCCCTAAAGACGTGGGAAACACTTTATAAGTTAATATAACTAAAAATATGTTAATTTTATGACAATCCCTATATTTTAGGGACTTTGGGTGTATTCTCTAGAAGAGAGCCATAATTAGGCTTTGAATGCATGCCTAGCTTGCATAATTCTTTGTTTTGGTTTTATTCCACAAAAAACTTCTTACATGTTGACTTTGTCCATGGATTTCATGAGTCTATTTTTTAGTCAAATATAAGTCCAAAATTATTTTAGGAGTATTTTAATATTATTAGTGGTTCTATTTTGAGTCTAACTTGTTTTTCAAGTTAAGTTGTAAGTGGCAAATTTAACCTTTTGTGTTAATAAAAACATGGCCCAGAGCATGGCGCCATAACACTCCATTACTACAAGTTGTGAAAGTATTTTTTACTATTTTTTATTTCAATTATTCATATTTAATAACCAACAACCTTATAAATCTTATTTTGAATTTCAATGGTGTATATAGCGCATGGTTTGATCATTAAGTAGACAAGCAATTACACTAGCTTAATCACTAGTTTCCATAGGCCTTGTTTTGAATGATATAGAGTTTCTTTTTAGGTTATATCAGAGGTTGATCAACACTTTAAGTTTTTGGTTTTATTCTCCTTCCACAACCATTCCATAACTTTTATTGACAACTAGGTTTGATAGCAATAAATATTTTCAGGTAGGTGACAACATTAAGAAGTTACAAAGCAAGATTCAGAGTAGGCCCAAAACCATACAGTAGGTGCAAAACCATATGGATGGTCTTGGAATATTTTTATGGTCCTACACCAGGTCATTTTCTAGCTAAATTTCTAGTAACGAAGTACTCTTAGGTTCAAATCTCCTAGTTCCAAAACTCTGCACACCAGAACTTCTTAGATCCATATATAATCAACTAAGTGCACTCATCCCTTTAAGTTCATACCATATTGTGTACATTAGTTGTAAGAATTAATGCATTATTCTAGTATTGCATAATTAATTTTGGAATATAATTAATCATAATAACCTTATGTATCACCCCTTTACATCCTTTTAGTTTATTTAACTCGCTAATCTATTATAATCTAATACGGGTGTAAAACATTTACCTCCCATGGAACTTTAAAGAGCATACTTGTAAAATCAATTCCAAAAGCATTCCAAGATCTTGTATATCCATTCAAATCAATAGCACACTTAACAACACCTACATAGGTCTGAAGCACACTCAACTAGGTTATATAGGAACATTTCCTAGGATAAAAACCTCACAACCCAAATCAAGCCAAACATACCAAACCACTATTTATCTTTATCGAGTGATCAAGTTGTCAAACTAGTTACATCTATACAAATATCACCTACTAAGTGAAGAACTACATGTAGTTTGAGGCCTCTTCCAATTATTTCCAATGTAAGTGGTGTACAAATTACACTTAAACCCAACCACTAACCTCACCCATGGTTAGGGTTTAAAACTATTTTACATCATGAAGCGGATTCCACAAATGTGTGAGACTTAGGGTTTCATAAAAAAAATTATTTCTAAGGTTCGTGTGGGTAAAAAAATTACGAAGCTCTAACTGATCCAGAGGAAAATATAGAAAATAGATGTTCCCTAAACTTCCCAGGATATCTACAGTATGGAAGATTACTTTGAGATATTTCCGTCGACTATTTGAATGTCAAAAACGAACTCTATACGTGCAAATGGTGGTTGCTCAAAGTTGAGGTCAATGTAAGGGGGAGACCGGTGCAACTGACGACAAGTAATAAAAAAGTAGCAAAGAGATCGTGCAAAGGTACGAGATGGTGTTTTGTGCCTCCGGTCTTCAACACATGATATCAGCCATCTTTGTTAGCGATTGAGAAATAGATTTTCCACGTGGTGGGTCCTCATGCCACCACATGGCCTACCACCACACTGACTCATTGGTCTATATTGCCACATTAGACCGAGATATGGACCGAGTTCGAGTTTCATTTGACGAGTACATGGGCAAGCTATATTTGCATTAAATCATGTGTGTTATTTGGAATAGCTTGATGAGCCATCGAAGGAGGCATGTATGGGCGAGTTAGAGCATTAGCTCATAGAGGCAACAATCGAATTGTTATGGTTTCAACGGTTGACAAAATGAATGTGCACGTGGCCTAAGCCACATGGTATAAGGTTGGAAAAGGCTTAATAAAGCCTTCCTCGATCCCTATCACATTGCATATGGGATAAAACCTTATCCCCTTGCCCAATAAAATGAGGGCTTGCGCACTCGGCGAGAATGGCTAAGAGGACTCGATCATGGCAGGTGGCAGTGGGTGATGTGGACGGGTCATAGATTTTTTCATCGTAGGGGTCAGCGACATGGCAACGACAACAGGGGTTCCTACATGGACATGGTGACGTTAGTAAAAAATAGAAGTGAAGGATGGGGCAGGGGAGTCGACCCCGGGATCACCCCCTCTTAAATGGACCGACCCAACTAACTCAGCCAGCAAGTTGGTTGGGATGTATGCTGGAAGATAGGGCATTTAAGCCCAATACGCGGACTGCCTAAAAGCTATAAAATCCTCCCTCTCCCATTCAAACATAACCTTCCTTTGAAGGCATTCAATAAGATCATTTGAACTATGTAATGATCTTCTCCCGAGCTATTAACAACTCTCCAAAGCAGCCCCAGGAGTTAGAGAGATAGTGTATGGCCATGGCAAATAATGAAGGCCATTCTTTCGTGGAGGAATATAAAGTCCTATATTTGATTATAGGCATATTTGGAGCTAAATCCTATATAGGAATGCAAATATATAAGTCCTATTTATATAGGCATTATATTAAGATGACGCTCCACTCTCTCTCTATGAAGAAGTACTCTGAGCCCGAGCCGAGGAGAACGAAGGTGCAGTTCAAAGGTGTTTTGGTGGCGAAATTATGGAGGAAAAATATTGTAAGCCCTATATTATTCATTATAGGCATTATTTTATTAAAGTCCTATTATATTATTTTATAGGCATATGGAGAGATATAAGGCCTATATTATTTGTTATAGGCATGAAAAATGAAGAAGTCCTATATTATTCATTATATGCACATGACAGAAGTCCGATATTATTGTTATCGACATGTTGATAAAGTAAGACCTATTTATTTTTATAGGCATATTGAGGACCGATATTATTTTTTATTGAAAAGATAAGACCTATTATTTAATAGGCATCTTCAATGGTTTGGGAGTTAGTATTCTTTTAACTCACCAAGAGACTTCTCAAGCTAGAGCTCAGAGATGTCGTGGAGTCAAGGGACGTGATAGAGCATAAGAGAAGCAGTATAGCTCAAAGCCTTAATACGTTGGACGTATCGTCAGATTGTTAGCTTCGGAGGAGGGTCATTATTCACTATGAGCTTGTTGGTGACAATTGATGTCTGCTGACATCTGGAGACTTAGCATCACACAGTGGAAGCGTGGAGGTTTCTAGACGATTACTTAGCACCATGCAATAGAGGTGTTGAGGTCTTCATGGTTAGAATACTGGATCGAATCTACTAGGGTCGCTACTTGGTGTAAAGGTTCTTGTTCCATTTTGTATTCAGTATTATCATGCTTAGATTGTATTATTTCTTACAGTCATGGAAGAAGATAATATATCGGTTCTATTAATGAACCCAAAGACATAGGCATTCTTCCAAACTATGTTATCAATCTGTGTGCAGTGTGTTTTAATTCTTGCATTGCTTAAAGTTAATTTTAATGGGGTAAGTTCGGAAAAGAATTTAATGCCTATAGGGGTCCGTGGTCAAGAGAAAATTTCAGTCAATTTTTGGATCACTAGCACATCACCATATGGAACCACTCGATATGCATTAAATTATTTGATACTTCTATGCATATAATATGGTTCCATACCTATTAAAATTTTCACTCGGGATCCATTTATGAAGCACTATAAGATCATTTCTAGTTTGTAGACTCACACAACACTACTAGTTCAACTTCATATATTTGTAATTAGCTAAGCACATCTCCTTACTTATATTTAAGTAATTTGTTTCCATATTCTATCTTGTAAAATGCTAATGAAAATATATTATGATTTGTGCATTAATGTTTATTAATTAATATAAATATAGTACTCGTTGTTGACCCTTTGACTCTTAAGTAAATAAGACCACATTAACATAACACTCTTATTTATTTATTTTAGGGTTGAATCATTGGGTTATGCTTATGTTGGCATGGATTTCACTCTTCCCATTTAATAATGATACCATACATTTATAATTTCCAAATAAGAGAGATAAAATACTAGAAATTACTCATTATGGTTTCACATATCATTCATTACATTTAGAGTTTAGAGAGACATCAATAAATATCTTTATACATAATTTCATGATTTAATTATGTTTTACAAGGTTTAGAGAGAGAAAAATTTTAATTTCTTCACGTGAATTTAAAGTTCGATTACAATTCTAAAGTGGACAGTGAGATAAACATCATTTTTTACATAATAATTTTTTTAGTTGTAATTTTAAGAAAGGTTTTAAAGAGAGAAATCTTAATTTTTTTACACCAAGTTTCTATTTTGATTTATATCACCAATTTTAAAAGTGTGAGTTTATTTTATTTTTGTGCAAGTTTTATTCTCGTCAAATGCAAGAGATAGAGATGTGTTGATGTTATAATGCCCTCACCAAAATTGAGTCTCGATGTCGCCATAGTTTGTCCACACAATTAAGGGATCTTCAAAATACTCAAGTTCACATATTTAACTCATAACAAGTCATTTCATCTCTACTCTTTTAACTATCACAACCTACCACAACACGACTAATAAAATAACATAACAAAATTCAATCTAAAAGGGTGTCAGGGACATTCCCAAGGTCAATGACATACTAATAATCACTTCCCAAAATCAGGTTATCAAACAAAAAAAAGATCATCTCAAGGAGTCAAAACTAGGTCAAAAGGGTGTAGACACAAAATCACACACTTTGGGTAATTATCTAGTCTTGATTACATATTATTGTTTGTATGATTCCTACGTAAGAAGAGTACTAATTAACCCATGTCTTTGGCCACCTTTATTTGCTTTCTGTTACCACTTTTGGTCTTACATCCTTATTTTCTTAGTCTACCTTTTTATACTCTAACTTTTATCATCTTGGACACCAATGCCTAGCCAAGACGCCAACGCCAGGTGCCCTCGTACCCTCTAGGCACCCATAAACCCTTTGTACTTTACTCACACTTTTTTAGGTCCTTTATAGTTGTTTGAGCGTCTTATCTTTTTGGTAGTTAGCCTTTTTGAGGTTAATGATGAAATTCAAGCAAAGGAAGCACATAAATATAAATTTATGTGATCATAATAAAGGACCAAGCACTAAACATTAGTTATCACCACCTAAATTTGCATCCATCAAGCATATAAGAACTCCATTGCATCAATCGGGCGCCATTCAAGGGACACAAGGGTCAGTTATTCTGCATACACTTCATAAGAGGGAAGTTCATTCTATTCCATGCACACATCTATTACATTTATTTACATTTAGCTTACTTTCTCACTATCAAGTGCGACATGCACAAGAGCCACCTAGGGAACGATTTTACACACACACACACAGAACTACATTGGGTCTGAGATGTAGTGCAACACTCAGTCGTAAGTTCACCATTGTGATAGTTGAGGATAGTTTAACCCCTCATTTTGCATCTTTCCATTTTAGGATTTGATGTCTATTTGAGGGTTTTACATGTTCATGTTTCATAGCAGGTTTCTAACAACCTCGGTGATCTTGGTGCGACCTCGGAGTGATCAAAGGAAAATAAAAGTGAATAAATTGCAACACATCAAAGGAGGTTTTCTGAGTTTTTCTACAGACCCAGGCACCTAGAAACAAGCCTAGGGTGCTCACGGGTGATCTTGTCCCTCTTCGGGTGCCCCAGTCCAATCTATCTTTCCAAATCTACATTTTTCTGGGTCTTTGTGAGATGCTCCTTCTGCTCTGTTCACCTAGTCATCACTTTGGTACACTCCAAAATTTATTCCGTATCAGCTAAGTACCTCATTCTCCTCCTTGCAATTAGGGTTCATAATTTATTGCTTAGTTGCTTGGGTGTAATTTTTGTACTTAATTGCATGTTTATTTTATTGCTACAATAGCATCATATTAGGCATAAAAATCCACATTTAGCTTAATCATTTTGGTGAACCTGAACTCGATCTACACACTTCTATGACCTTTATTACTCATCTTTTTAGGGTCTTCTCATCATGAGTATCTCAATTAATGACCTCTTGCTTATCAATCCTGAATTAAGAGATAAAGACAAAAATCTCCTTGCTACCACTCGCATTCCTACTAATATCCATCAAGATTCAGTATATCAAACATTCATCAATGTATTTTCTCAGCATATTGTTTTCCTGTTTAATCCTAATGTTGATCTTACTATTTTTGGCAATGATCCACCCTTGCATATCATGATTCACATTTATAATGTGGGTGTCAAGCGTAATTTAATCGATAATGGATCTAAACTCAATCTTTGTCCTATGCAATTCCTTGAAAAGATTGGTATTTTGGTTACTAATGTTATTCCGTCATGTCTTTCTCTTTGTGCATATGATGGCTCTGTTCATCCATGTTTAGGTCACATTACTCTACCTATTAGGGTCGGACCAAAAACTCTTAACACGATTTTCTTTGTCATTGACTTCCCGGTTTCATTTAATTGTTTACTTGGAAGGCCATGACTACATGCCATGTAAGCAGTTCCCTCTACCATACACCATTGTGTTAAGTTTATACATGAGGTCGTAAATTATACCGTTCCTCGTGACTATCATCCATATAAATATTGCGACCATGATCCAAATACTACACTTCCTACTCCACGCACTGATACTACTAATGAACCACAATCCATGGATACTCTGGATCATTTACCACCACTTGAAGGTGTTATTTGCATGCTAGATATCATCTCATCTGTAGCACTACCTCCTCTTGCTTCTAATACTACTATGATTCTTTATCAGGGGCCTGTCCCACCATCGAACATTATTCCACCTACTAGACCTTCTCATGCGTCATCTTCATTATTCCAACCTCCATTTATATGCACATTTTTTATGAATGATTCATATTGGGAACACATTCCATTTGAACCTACTTGTTCAGATACTATATGCACACATTATAGGTTAGCTCGGCTAGGGTTTACAATTGAAAACATCTTTCCTCCACCTCATGATCATCATCTCTACCATGGGTTTTTTCACATTGTCGTTGCCTATGGTCTTTGAGTCTTTTATCTTATAGTATTTCTTACGTGTGATCCTCATGCTTCTCCAATCACACTTGGACAATCTTGGTTTAATTACATTTGGGGCACATTAGATCCTAATCATATTGATATATCATTCCCCATGCCATTTGGTTGCGTCTTCATTTACAATGAATCCTTCCTTGGCTATTCACCTAATCTCAAGCATCAGTATGCACATGGGTGTCCATTACCTCCTTTTACTGATGAGGAATGTGCTATGGGCATGTATAATTTACGGCTCAATGGCTCCTTACTCGATTAACCTGACACTATTGCTTATCAAGTTTCAGATACTTCACCGCTTGGTTTTGATCTTGACAATGATGACCTCTTAGATGACGTTACTTGATCTCTTTCTCATCACACACTTAGGGGGCATCACACCTATTCCCCTCCCTAACATTTAACATGTGTCTTATACTCTCATCACATCACACCTAGATCTTTACACACAACATACACGTTCATATCGTCATTACCTGATGATGCACTCTTGTGCTTTGCTTCACACTAGACTGTTGAGGGCATCCTATATACACGATCCTCACACACAACACACTACACTACACATTACATATCACACATTTCACACTACACACTTCACATCTGCAACACACATTTCCCATCCTACACATCTTTGATATCTTCTTCTTACATCTACTATACATCTTATGTGATTTGCGCTTTCTACCCATTACACATCTTACGCCTATACAACCTCTTCTTCTTCTTACACATCATACATATTGTGCACTTTCTACATTTGTTATTCATATCTTCTTCTATACATCATACGCGCTTTGTGCCTCCCACACTTACACACTTTATAAATCTTGCACTGCACATTACACATCATCACACTCGACACATTCAACACACATCTTTCTAGCATTACCTAGTCACACTCCATATTACACATTACACACGTCACACAACAGATGTTATACACACATGGCATATTTCTCTCGCAACACCTACTCTACACATTCCTGATATATCTTTTTGACATCTACTTTCACATGTTGCGGTCATTACCCTATGATGCACTCTAGTTCCATGGTCCATACTCGACTATTGAGGGTATACATCTCAAATGGACCTCATCACACTCACATCTTTAATCACCTCGCTAATTCACTCACACACTAACACTCTACACTTTGCACTTTGACGATCACATCTTTTTAGTACACACATTAAAACCATTTCCTGATGACGCACTCTCATTTACGGTTCATTCTTGACTGCTGAGGGGGCATAAATAAATGAACCTCATTCCATACATACACATCCATGTAGGGGGCATGATGCTCCTATCATTCACACTACATTTCATTTCATCTCATCCACCACATATTACATATCTTGGTTGCATTTACTTTTCTACTTCTACTTTTCCATGTTCACTTTGTTACACATGCTAGATAGATATCATGTATGTCTTTATATTTTATCTTACACATATACACGTTCACAAGTGCTTCTCTAGTTGTGATCACAAATTCTACTGATCTCTTACACGCAGCATGGATGCCTTGCGCAGTACTTCGTACGAGTCCCACAATGGCTCTTGGGGGCATCCAATTTCATACATTACAGGTGATATTGTTTCATTTTATTTCATAGCACATTACTTTATCAGCTTATACACATTTTGACATACTTTTTATCTTTCTAAACATACTAACGGTTGCTCATGTGCAACATTTGTTATGCAGGCCTATTACACATGGTTGTTGTTACATTGTCTTCCATTGTTTACTCTTTGTATGCTCTTATTTGAGGGGTTTTCCCTTTGTCTTATATGCACACTTGTCCACTTGCAGCCACTACAACCTTAATTGCCTTAAAACATCATGAGTGGTGTCCCATGTTTGCAAACCCTCTTTTTGTGATCTACATTGTCTTCTTACATGTTTACTTGTGTCTTAGATTACACATTGTCTGTGTAGCTACCTTTGTCTTCACATGATGTGTTTGCTATTACTGGGTACTAACACTTTATCAGCACCACTATATTTATGTGTTGCCTAGTTTTACCAAGACATTCCCTCCCCCTGCAAGGCACAGTTTTTGCAACACAACGATCGTCCTCTTTTGCCGTTCACAGTTACTCCGTAGCACAGTCAATGCACCAAATGGGGGGAAGGGGGGCATCATTTGGGTGAATCAATCACCCCATACAAATTTATGCATAACATAAAAATACCAATACAACATAGTTTTTAGTTTCGGACAGGGCTCAAAATCAAAATTGAGTCCTTAACATGACGATGTCCTTCCTGGATGCCCATAACTAGGGGGTAATTACACAATATTGGTCGTTAAAAACATTTCTATAGAACTCCACTTAATGGATTTTACAGGGCATACAATCCTTAGCAATTTCACTGATTTTACACACCATCTATAGTGGTGTCCTACATTGTAGGAAACAATTAAAGGTTGGAGGACAACACCAAAATTTTCTCCCTACAGTTCTTTATGAATTGGAATGGAGATCACCCAAAACGGTGGAGGACACAACTAACATGAGATCGCCTGACGAGTTGATTAAACTCCTTTTCTAAATAACTCATCCGTTGTACTTTTGTTAAGCCATTGAGACTAGTCCTTGATTTCCCGCTCATTTCCTGTTGAACATCATCACTATAACTTGAACTTAATGGCATAATAATGACACCCTACTTTACAAACGAAGAACATTGCATTGGATAAACAAGGAAAGCTAACACCATTTCCATCCATCTAGACAAGTTTCTAAGTCTAGGAATGTGTTGGTCCAAAAATCTATTGGGTGGGCAGATCTATGGATAGACAGGCCAATAATGTGCAGGGCATAGCCCCTCTTTGAGACAACAAAAGTGAAATTGGTTTATTGCTATTTCACAAGCAGGAAATTGTGTAAGTCTTATAGTATTCTGCCTTCAAGGGGGGGTTTGGGATTCCTCCCGGTGGAAATAGTTCCGACGAAGAACAGAAAGGAATGAAGGAGGAATGGAAGAAAGGTGGATTGAAGGGGAGAAAAAGAAATGAATTCCAAGTAGAAAGGTAAGAGGGTTATGTTTTAGGCTAGTAGTAAATAGAGCAACTTTACTCACATAAACAAACAAAGCAACACTGAATAAACAAATACCAAAAGCCATAGGTGAATCAATGAATAAGAATTGCAGATCTAACTTAAGAAATATTCTAACACGTAACACAGGAAAGGAATTCAGCACAAAAGTCTCAATTGATTAATAATGTTCTGTTTGTTACAAGACAGGCTCAAAGTTCTTTCGCTCTCACTCTATTTTTCTACAAGTTTTCTACACTGAATATTACAAGTATCCAAGATTATAGAAGGAGAAGGAGAAAAGAAGACAAAAGGGCCAACAAACTATTTAAAAATATCTACCAAAATTTTAAAGTCAAACGTTGCCTTTGGGGCAATTTTGTAGGAGTGAAAACATCTCATGATGAACATGGATGAGTCATCATTAGTATGCCAACAGTCTTTTAAATATTTTACAAAAATGGGATAAATCCCAGGAGGAAGGAAGGAGCCTATCATCATAATCCTTGGCTGGAAAGGAGTGTCCTGCTTCTACTCAAGAGAGGAAAGGTGAAATAAGCTTGATACTGCAGAACTTACGAAACATCATTGGAAGTTGATCCAAGGGACCCTTGGTATGATCCCCAATGAATTCCAAGTCTCCCAT
>JAHRHJ020002199.1:0-13881 GCA_019776745.2 Taxus chinensis
CTCGTGTAGCTTTGCCAGATCCCATGTCCTGGTCTCCAGGAGAGTCGATGCTCTCATCATCTTGATTCCACTTCTTCCTGGCATCTCCTTGCCAACTTCTAACAAATCTATCTGGCTCTCCACTATCAGTGAGTAATAAATAATTAAAAGAGAAGAGAAAAATGTTTCAAGCTCCTTCTTACCCTAGAATTACCTCCTCAATATCGGAGTTTGGGGTTTCATATGGAGGAGGGAGTTCCGAAAACTAATTCATCGTTTGCTCACCTTTCCCATCCGGAAGACCTCTATCATTGTATATGTTTCTTGGATTCTTCCCTATTTTCTTGCAACGGTGCTTATACTGACGTTTCTCATTAAAGACCACATCCCTAGACGAATTGATTTTTTCCTTATATAGATAAGGGGTGGGTCTTGCCTAGGCAACTAGGCATGTTGCCAGGTCACAAAGGGGAGGGCGGCCACTTTTTGTTAAAAAATTTCCAGGTGGCAGGTCAGCTAGAGGAGTCAGATTTCAGTCGGTAGTGTTTAAAATTTAAAAAAAAAAACAATTGAATTGAATTAATGTTAAACTAAAATGTCTAGTTCATGAATCATGTTCCAAATCCCAGTGCCACTTACAGATCTACAAGTGTTTGTTGCAATTTCAAATTTCGTAATAGGTATAGACAATAGTGGATTCAAGTGAATGTGATCGCTCAGCTTGAGCTGACTATTGAGGGTTGACAGGTGGACCGGTGCAACACTGTTTATGTTTACTGTTACAAATTATAACTTATTAGACTAAGAGTCACCGTGTACTATGCCACGACTCACAGAGACAAGTCAACAAACTCTGACTGACAGTGAGTTTATAGCAGTAGCACGGCGCCAGCAGCTTGAGCTTCTATCCGGATTCCGAATTCTGGTTTCTGAATAACCTGGTGCGACTGTGAGTTGTTACATTGTGATTTTGCTTTTTAGTTTCACTCCAAATTAGGACCAATGGTTATTTAAATTTTAGTTTAGAACTTACATCTGGACTTTAATTTTAAATTTTACAATTTTTCAACTAGATAGGGAGAGGTCTAAACATGGTTGAGCTGACAGGTGATTGCTCATTTGTACTATTTGGTTTTGAGTAGTAGAAACATCACGATTGGGGGCCGAAGTTCCGTAGAACACAGGTACCAGGATAATAAGAATCTTAAAATTGATTAGGTTGTTATTGGTGTTATATGTGGAGTGATTTGTGTTTAATTGATATTGAATCAGGGTATCGATTACATATGCATTCTAAGACTTTTTCAACTCTAAAATAGTAGATGATAGAATCGGATATTCAAAATTGAATGATTCATGGGGATTATAACATTCTCCTATTATCCCAAAAAAGGCAAACAATCCAAAACTTCAAATAAGATATGTAGTTTGAAATTCTATAGATTCTCATTTAATGCTTGTTTCAATATTTGAATATGGGAGAGACACAGTATTTGAAAAAAAAAGAGTTAATTACTGAGTAGAGTCCAGTGGGAGGGGTGCAACAATGCTCCGAGTACTGCCTAGGATGCTCCGAAATCTTAATTGGGCCCCTGTTAGATTTATATATATGTAATATCTGTGTTGGTGTGTGTGGTGTGGGTGTGGTGTGTGTGTGGGTGTGTGTTGGTTTTTTTGGTGTGTTGTGTAAAAGAATTAGTTATTAAAATGTCAACTCTATAAAGGTATATAATGATTTGTAGTACTTTAAAAACATTAATATATTTGTATAAAAAAATACTAATCATATTTAGAAAAATAGAAGTTAAAAATTATTATCAGGGAGGTTTAGATGAACATGATTTATAGGAGGAAAAATGTTAAGCTCTCTTCTTACCTCGAAATACCTCCTCAATATAGGAGTTGGGGTTATATTGAGGAGGTTCCTGAAATAATTAATCTGTCACTTCCATCCGGACGATCCTCTATCAGTGTTATATTCTTTTCTTGGATTCTTCCCTATTTTCTTGCACCTGTTGCGTTATACATGACTTTCTAATTAAAGACCACATCCCTAGATCGAATGATTTCGTCTCCTTATTATATATAGGGTGTGTCTTGCCCTAGGCAACCTAGGCAGTTGCATAGGGTCACCAAAGGGGACGGGCGCACTTTTTTGTAAACAAATTTCCAGGTGCAGGTCAGCTAGAAAGTAAGTCCGATTAGTCGGTTATGTTTAAAATTTATAAAAAAACAATTTGAATTGATATTAATGTTAAAACTCAAAGGTCTAGTTCATGATCATTGTTCCCCAAATCCCAGTGCCACTACAGACTACAAGTGTGGTGCAATTTCAAATTCGTGAATAAGTTATAGACAATAGTGATTCAGTAGTGAATGTGATCGCTCAGCTTGAGACGACTATGAGTGTTGACAGGGGGGGGGTGGGACAAGGTGACAACCTGTTTATGTTTACTGTTACAAATTATAAAATTTATGACCTAAGATAGTCACCGTGTACTATGCCACGACCACAGAGACAAGTCACAAACTCTTGACTGACAGTGAGTACTAGCAGTAGCACTGCGCGCAGCTTGAGCTTATATCAGGATTCAGACCTTCTGTTTCTCAATAACCTTGTTGCGACTTTGTGAGTGTACTTGTATTGGTGCTTTAGTTTTCAATTCCAAATCTAGTGACCAAGGGTATTTAAATTTTAGGTGAGACATTACATTCTGACTCTTAATTTTTTAATGTTACAAATTTTTTCAATAGATAGGGAGGTCTACATGGTTGAGCTGAACAGTGAGTGTCAATTTGTATTATCTGCGTTTGGTAGTAGAAATCAAGTTTGGCAGAAGTCGAAGTTCGTAGAACACAGGTACCTGGAAATAAATATCTTTAAATTGATTAGGTTTTTTATTTGTTTGGTGTCATATGTGGATGGATTTGTGTTTAATTTGATATTTTGAATCTGTATCATTACATATGCATTAAGGGGACTTTTTCAACTAAAAGTAATATGATAGAACGGGGATATTTCAAAATTTGATTGATTGAATGGGTTCTAACTTTCTCCATACCCAAAAAAGGCATAATATCCAAAACTTCAAATAAAGATATGTAGTTGAAATTCTATAGATCTCATTTAATGCTGGTTTTCAAAATTTGTAATATGGGCTGTGATACAAAACAGTATTGGAAAAAAAGAGTTAATTTACTGATGTACTAGTCCCAGTGGGAGGGGTCACCCGCTCCGAGTTATTGCGTAGGATGCTCGAAAATGCTTTAATTTGGCCCTGTTATATTTATATATATGTATTATGTAGATGTGTGTGTGGGGTGTGTGTGTTGTGTGTGTTGGGTGTGTGTGGGTGTGTGTGTGTGTGTGTGTAAAAGAATAGTTATTAAAATGTAAAACTTCCTATAAATGTATATAATGATTTGTAGTACTTTAAAAACATAATATATTTATATAAAAAATAATAATAATATTTTAGGAAAAATAGAATGTTTTAAAAATTATTAATCAGGGATGTTTTAGATGAAAATGATATATGAGAAAAAATTGATCTTCTTTTGATGATTGAATACAAAACTCAATATTTTCACATATATATAGCTCCAACATCTTCTTATAATTTGGACATTTTGCCTCTCTTGAATACAACAAAATTTACAGAAAATAAATGTTATCTATTCACGAACATATCTAATGTAATAAAAATTAACATGTAGAGATTCATACCATATTCAAAGAATATAAAATCATGACAATAGATCAAATGACTTCCCCTTTACAATTTAACTCTCCATATCAGCAATAAGAGAAATACCATGGGATTGTAACTAGAGCCGAATTAAAGGTTAGGAGCGCCCTAGGCAATAAGTGAATTGGACGCTCTTCTTATAATTTTACTTAATAATTTTTCACATCAAATAAAATAAAAGCTACATACATTATCGTATTTTATATTTTATATAAGAATCATAATAAATCACTAATTTAGATAAATTGGTATAAAAAGAAATTAAAATATCCTATAAAATTTTCAAATAAGGACAAGCAATAATCCATAAATGGGATGAATTATCACATGAAACTACTACACAAAGAATTATTTATTCACAAGGTTATCCACAAAATAATCAATTTATAGAAAAAATGTGGATTATCAACATTAATATATGTAACTTCTATAAATATAAAGTAGATCTTCCACAATTTCATGAATAATAATTTTTAAAATGTCAAACATTCATATTCTAAAAATTTAGTTGTGAAAATTTACATTTTACTTTCATGTATTGAAAAAAATAGAGTTTGAATATTATAATTCTCTATATTTATATAATCTATTCATAACTATTGCACTTCCAATTTTTCACTCTTTTAAAGTTTGCTCAAAAAATTGTTAAAACTCTACAAAATGTAAAATGCATGTATAATGAAATATTTAGTTTACAATATATAGTTTTTATAATGATATTATCACAAATATTAAAATATCTGTGTTGTTCGGAATTCACATGATTTTTGTCAAAACACAAATTATTAATATTTTACATCACTCAAACTTTGATTTTGTAAAATATAAGTTCAATGAGCATATAACATTATTTGTTCACAATCCACTCTAATAAAATAGCCACTAAAATTCTTTTTGTACCTTATAAAGATTTGATTGTGTATTATCCTCAAAATATAAAATATATGTATTGTGGATAAGCAATACAGAACACAATATAACTCCATTTTATGATTATTTTTATTATAATAATACACATTAATTTTTTTTGTGAATAGTAATGTGGATAATCTACACTAATAATATTTATTGTGGATAATATATAATTTAAGATTAACTAATTATGTTGAGAATCATCGTACAATAGTAGTGGAGGGCATAATGTTCAGTTGCGTTCACTTTTAATTATGCTCTTTAAATTTAATATCTATTTTTACTTCAATAAGATTTTCCTTTTAGATAATTAAATAAAAAATAGTAATATTGTTATTATATAGGGGAGTTTAGAGCCCATTTTGTTTTACTTCAATAATATTCTTTCCAACAATACACATTAATCTAGTTAGATAGACAATATTTATCTCCATTTAATATTTTAAAGATAAATATAAAAAATATGTAGTAAATATAAATTATCTATATATTAATAACTTTTAAAAATTTAATGACTTATAACACAATCGTTTAAACATAAACAATATTTAGAATAATTAATAATTAAAATAGTTGAATAGATCTAAATTTACTTTTGTTTTAAAGTTAAAGCAATTTTGAAATTTAATATAAATAATATAGATTTTTCACATGATCCATTTTTAGAAAAGAAATCAATAAATATTACTAAAAACACATTTAAAAATACATTACTATTTCGCTATGCTCTATACAAAATAAAAGTATTATTAATAATTAAAAATCATAACTTAAAATATTTTATAATCAATCAATTTATAATTTATGTATAGGTATTCAACAATATTAAATACTAATTATTTAAAAACAAATAGAAAACAACATCAAAATTAAAAAAATCTTCTATCAAAATTTAACAACTCAATAAAATTGTATCTTTCAAAAATGTAAAGTTGTAACACTTACAATTAATTTTGGCAAATATAACTGATTCGGTTTATTTTTCCTGCTAAGAAAGGGATGAAATGGATTTATGTAGCAATATTTAAAGGAAGCACATATGTCCCGAATTAAATCCTACTGGACAATGTGCATATGACTATTAAAAATTATGAATAATGCATTTTAACATTGTGCATGTAACCATTAAACATTCTATTCAGTTGATCTAATTCCTTCTATTTTAATTTTATTTGTAACAGTTGTTTAATGCTTCTATTTATTTCTCCAAATTTTAATTTATACATTTTTTATTTACAGATTTAAAATTGATTTACAGTGATTATCATATTTTATTGTTTTTCAAAAGTATTGTAGTATTTTGTGCAGATTTATACTGATATCATCTTACCTTTTGTGCAGATTTTTAGATTTATTTAGGGTCACAGGAGAAATAAAGAAGAAATTTATCAATACTAAATTTTAAAGATGGATGAATTGTGGGAAACAAAGGGAAAGATACGCATCAAGCTAACAAGGATGTTTTATTATTATTGATTCCAAAACTCTTACTCTAGGTAAAAGGAAATACCAGATGGTATTGCTTAAGAGGAGGAAATACCATATGGTATTGCTTAAGAGGAAGGGTGGATTGAAGTAGGGAAAGTAATATATATATATATGATATGTTTTAATTTACCAAAAACTTTAATAATAAATCATTTTTGAAGAGGAAACATATGTACTCCCAAACTCTAGGAATGATGATCCTTAGAAAGAAATCACATGTATGTCAACATATCTTGCATATAAATTTAATCCCAATATATTCCATTGATGTTTCTGCATGTTTTTTCAATAAAACAAATAATGATAATATTCGGGGAGAACAAATATTTAAATGTTTTAGGGATGACATTTAGATAGTTAAATCTTGATGCTTTAGTTTGCTAAGACCTCTATAGAGAAAAAATATGCGGTACTTCTCGGTTGTTTACAGTCAATCTTAGTCACGATTTTATATCTATTTGTATTCAAAGTTCAGATTTTATTCACATTCCATTTCATTTTTTTTGTTGAAGTGTGTGCATTTTATGTATTAAAAAATAAGTACGGAAGTCAGCCAAAGCTTTCAGGCTATGAATCAGAAAATTTACTAATTGGAATGATTTATGGTACATTGAATTCTCATATCCAAAACATGTTATCTATAATATTTTATGTTTGTTTATTGTTTTTAATAATATTTTTATAATTATCTCATAATTTTGATTGCGTGATTTGGAAAAAGATTGAATATGAATTTTGAAAATAAATAATTAAATTTCTTTTTATAAAAAAATTATGAATATAAATTTCTATTAATATATATTCCATTTTCATATATTTTGTATTGTGCAAAGTTTTACTATTTAAAATTATGGAAAATTCTACAATTTTAAAATTGTGGAAAGTTTTACAATTGTATATTTTGTGACAAGTTCTACAATGTTAAAATTGTGAAAATTTCTACAATTTTATTGTAGGTGGAGTCCACAAAATCGGATTCACAATTTTGATTAAGTTATCTACAATCAAATTGTGAAAAAATTGTGGATAAAGGGCCTATTTTCTTGTAGTGTGAGATGTTCAAAATGCAACAAATACAATATTTTATACAAGGTTGGTTATCTTATTTAACAATATCAAGTAGGTGATGGAACTCAAAACTAAACAAAATACCATTTTTCACAAATCAATAAAAATTCTTAGGTAGCTCACATGGTTTTATTAAGAGTGGTATTTGTACCAAGGCTACTAATTCATCCATAAAAAATATAAATTTCCTATTAAACATTAGGAATAAATAAATAAATAATTATTTCCTTGAATTATACTTGCCTCTACTAGTTATAACAGTGAAATTATAAAAATTACATGAACCTTTTCTAAGAAAAATAACATACCTGAATTATCTAGAGCTACATTAGACAATGGGTAAAAATACCAAGAAAATTGTATGTTTATTTTTACATACAAATAATATAATACCTTATATGTGTATGCATGAAGTTTATGTTACTTTATAATAGTATCAATAAAAGGGTCGATTAATATTGAATTCATCTAAAAACTGCTAATTTTATGTTCTAATAATAACAAAAAATAATGAAAATCCTTATATTTAGGCTCCCCCTGATTGCTGGTGTAACGCCCACTATTTCAAACACAATGAGACAACATAGAAAAATACAGGATAACTTTTTTTGACTTGTTTGAAGTATAGAATGACATTACAAGAGAACACAAAGGTTACAACTAACTCTTCAAACAACCTGACACAACTATGACCACATAGGTAACATAGAACATCCAACACCCAACAAGGACAATTGACTTTTCTCTTTGACAAGGCACCACGAAACAAGACCAACCACAATACACAATCTCAATTAAGTGCACCCCACGGTGTAAAATCCTTTAAGGTTATGAATTTTTCTAAAAACATCTTTCAAGACCCAAATTTATGAACTAGAATATTCAGGTTTGAATCAAGCATTTCTTCTTACAACTTGGTGAACTTATTACTTTTATACTATTGACTAATTAGCTTGAGAACAAGTTTTTGGAATGAGGTTCATTTAAAGGCTACAAAAACTGGCTAAAATCATTTGATCAAAAGGGACATCTTCCATCTCTCACAAGGTTGCTTAATCATACCCAAGCTACAAAATCTTGATCCAAACCTTCATTGCACAAGGTGACAAACGCAAGATCTAACTAGAGTGGAATACCATTAAGGTTCAGAAATACAACCTCCTGGTGCAAAGATCAACAATTAACCACGCTTAAGAGAACATTACAAAGAACCATGACAAAGGTTATAGAGAAAAGGTCAAGTTAATTCATCATCATGATCTCCTTAGTTATTATCCAGTTTTTTAAAGAGACTTAAGAGTTCAATAGGATTTGGGTAATAGCCTCATTTACCATTTTCTTGATTTGGTTTGACAAAGGGGATAAATTTTAATATGTATCTTAAGGTTAGTGAGGGTGGATTCTTTTACACCAGTAGAAAACTCCTTTCTTTCCAATTAAGGACTCTTAAATTTGCCTATAAAAACACAACTTCATTATTATCTTATTCATGTATTCATTTTATTGTAATTTTTATTAACTTTAGAAAAAATATTACCACCCACTAAAATATACATAGAATTGCACTGATGCCAAGACCATTGGGGGGTTATATACCTGAAAGTTTTAAGACACTAAAGAAGAAACTACCATTACGAATCAAGAGAACTAAACATGGTTATAACATTTCTATTAACATGACACACAAAACAAAGGTGTCAAAAGATTCAATTGAATTTGGATGAGAACAAGAAGGTAATAAAATTGGTCAACCATGATACAACATTTTTGTGAGTGAAAAAAAATATCATAAAGAAAGTACACATAACAAGGTGATGATCGATTTTTATTCCTCACAAAAATAATTACAAGTTTCACTACAAAAGGACAAGACAACTTTATTTCACAAATAGCAAAAAATCGAAGGCAAGAGGCCTTCCAAACTCCTTTACAAGCACCATTACAAGATTTACAACACATTTGACATTCATATAAGGAACTTCATAAATCAAACCAATGAAACCTTTGCAACTCTTTCCTTTTATCTATTCGCATAATCTATCTACACAAGTATTAACTCAAGTCATTTCGCGAGAACTAGGCATGTTAAGACTACCCATTGCAATAGTAAGCTAACATTTAACAATATCATGAAAGGAATGTTCTATTTCAAGAATGGTTCAAAGCACAAGCCACCAATCAAAATTCTTCACACGAGATAAAATATTTTCACCAGCCAACAAGGAGGAAGCCAAATATTCTAGTAAGAATGATATTCCAAATAATCAAGGAAAGACCTTATTGGTTAAAACAAAAAGGCCCCAAGTATTGAGATTTCAATCATGTAATCCTATGGATTACGTGATTGAAATCTAATATCCAATCCCTCCATCTCAAAAGAAAAACTTGAGAATTAAAAACATTCTAGTTACGATCATAGACGTGAAACAAAACAAGGTTATTCAATCCTTCCAGGAGGGAGGTTTCATAGCAATATGGGTTCGTACTATCCCAAAAAAAAATGATCTATAGTTTCAGTTTTAACCAAGGAGTTTACCACCTCCTCCTTACAGTATCTCTTAAAAGTAGTACTTGTTAACATGATCGATACCACTCTTCAAATGTATTTAAAAGAGTCACAAAAATCCATTAATCTTAACAACAAAATCCATCATAATCATCAACTTATCTAAATAATATAAAGGAGAAGTAATCCCCAAATGTCATTAATAATTTTTAACAATTTTCTGACATAGGCCAGCAATGTATTTAAATAAATAAATTCAATTCATAACCTCATGACTATCCCCATAACGTATCACCAGAATTCATGAGTTAACAATATTCCTATTTCGATAATGTCTACAGTCATTCCAAACACATTTCGAATTCCATAACCAACACAGAGGTTTGGTCATAAACTTATGACCCTTAATAATACATTCACTAATGATCCACATAAATAAACACAATCCCACCATGAATGAAAAAAATAACTACACTCATCTGAATAAACCAATACTTATAAAATAATCCAAGTGTGATACACTAAATATGAAATGTAACCGCCCGCAAACTAGCCGCGACCCACACTCACGACATCGACAAGACGACGCCGCAACAAACAAGTGACCGAAAATGCGACAAACGTTTTTTTTTTTGTATGGCGAATTATTTACCTACAAGTTACTTCCACCCTGGCTCGATGAGAATTACATCGGGCGAGCTCGGAAACGGGGTGGAAAACAACCTCGGTCACGAAGGTGCTTTGAAGGCAGACATTTGGATTCATCTCATTCGACGTCCCACAGAGATATGCAGGATCGTCATGCGAGTTAGATCGTTAGTGTCTGAAAAATCGTGTTGACAAAATACCCGAAAGGTAACCCCAGGAAGATGATATAGTTTATTTTGAATTGATTACAAGACCACTTCGATTGCTATCCTGACTTTATTATTCAGTCATATTACATTATTCAAAAATTTAATACATTTAGGTATACGTATATTTATATATATATATATATCTATATATATATTATATATTTACATCCGTATATATCTATATATATATATATATATATATTATAATATATTTACATCCGTAATATATATATTATATTTATATATATATATACATCTTTATATAGGGATCGCCACATTTTGGGACGTACTTGATACCGGATCTATTTTTTTTTTTTGTTTGCATTGTATGTTGTTAATATACTTAGATGTACATACTACCATACCTATCTATAATGCATATAAGAAGTTTAAATACCTACTATGGATTATATAAAGTGCTAAACCAAAATTGAAATTTCCTTTGTACATGGAAACAAGAGACGTTTGGGGAAAATTTTCAACTTAGTTATAAATGAATAAGGTTGGGCGGTGGGTGGCCCATTTCAAATTTGGCGGCCAAGAAGATCTTCTTCCACACGGCGCATCTACATTTAGTCAATTTGATATTGAAAATTCGCCTCCCACAGTCTACCGGCAGCCTACAACATTGGACGCATCATTTAGCACATGTGTAACGCCCCAAAAAAAAAAACGACGCCACACTCACAACAACGACGCATCCCATGCGCGCAACCCGAAAATTACAACTATTTTTTTTTTTTTGTTTTACTAATAATTTACCTTCATTTTCGACGAAGCGAGACAAGCAATCATTTGAGCAAGTTTGCTAAACGCCTTTTTAGGTGCCATACCATAAGATCTATCAAATTACAATTGTTCTGCTAACTTGCTAATTCATAATTGGGTTACATAATGATTATATGCTATTATACATGTATATACACTCATCGTTTCTTGCAAGCTCTACGCCAAAGAGAAACGTGTGAAGGTCAAAGCTGAAGCGAATCGTTTTAGAAATCTTTCTATGTAGGTTGTTAGATATCCCTGACAAGGGGTTAGATACTTTTAATTAAGTGGTTTATATATAGATATATTATCAAGTTTATTCTCAAATGAACCTACATTCCTATAAAAAAAATTTTTAAAAAAATGGAATAAGAGTCCATACAACCGACATCGCAAATAAGTGTATTTTCGAGGTTTGCACTTGAAGGACTCTACACAGCTTGCAAGGTGTACAATATAAAAGCATATAACCAATAATAAAGTCCGAAGATAAAAAGGAATATTTAATGATAACTAGAATGTGTCTCAATAATACTACTTGAAAGTAAATTTGAAACAATTGTGACAATTGAAACCCTTCTTGAGCATTATTAACCATTTACCTTATTTGATGTCTTCTCACAATTCTTAACCATTATTCAATGACACTTGCATATATATATAAAAAACGGACATTGGTAAAAGGGTGTTTGACCCCCATGCTAACACTTTTCTTGTTTTATTCCAGAATAACTGCACTCACCCCACTAACCAACAACTCGCACTCATGAAGATTTAGATGATCACTCAAACAAGACCATATCCTTGGCATACGTTGGAAATTTTATAAAAAAAAATTAAATGCATAAGAGTCAAATAAGGAGGGAAAAAAAAAACGTTCAAGCCATGTTTAAATCCTTTGGGTTTGGGGCGGTGGTCCTCAACCACCAGCTGTCAAAAAACAACAACTCCCTGTCTGGCGTGCATCCATTCAGGCCGGCCGCATAGGCATTACTCTCAAGGATTTTGCAAATCAAATCTACCACGTCGGTCTGCAATTGGGATTTGACCTGAGCCGTGTGAAGGAAGGCGAGAGAGGTTACGGACGTAGCTACAGCTACCAAACTAGGCGTGTTACTTCATTCAACGGCCCTCCATCCGCGTTGAAGAAGGGCAAGTGGAAGCAGCAGGCGTTTCTTTTCCTTCTTCATTCGCCCATGGCCGCGCATGGTGCAAGGGAAGTGCAATAAAAAAGATCTTGGGCGCGTGTACAGCCCAGAAGAGGTGGCGCGCCAGCAGTCAGAGCGTCCAACTATGTGTTATCGTTCAGTGTCGAATGCATCCACCAAAAACTCAGGAATTTCCTTCTTTTTTAATTCTTTTGTTTACCTGCTTGTCTCTGGCGCGTGGGGAAAACGAGTACTTCACTTTCATTGGGTTGCAGGACATGGGAGGGAAACAGTTTCCAGTTAATACAGTTGAATCTGGCCAGCCCTCACAGGAGTTTTAATATATCATTTAGTAAATCCTTGATATTTAAATGTTGACTTATACCCACATGACAGGATGGGAGTGGTTCAGGCTAACAGCTTTAAATTTTTTAATAATTGATGCATTCAATTAATTGGATTATTATGTCACGTTTGGTGAGCGGAGTTCCTTGACAGTCAATTAGAATGCATTCATACCAATTCAAAGGTGTCCACAACCTAGATCCACGTTACTTGGCTCCTTGACATCTGCCTTCAGCTGCACAGTTTGTCCCCTGTCACAGAGGAATGACCTGTTATCTTCATCTTGCAATACACGAGCTTCTCCAGAACAAACGACCATAAATAGGTGGTCTTTATCAGGTACAGCCTGAACAAGCCTACCACGTTTTTACGCTTTGAGCCTTGCCACCATATTTTGGGACCTTTACATTCTTTTGAAACCATCATGAGATTCATTTTCCTTTGCAGAGCCCTTCTTTGTAGAACTCGTCTTTCAGCTATTTCACATTGTAATTACTTGGGTTTGTGTTTCCAACCCGCGGATAACCATAAATGTGATCTTGTCGCAGCAAACTGTAAACATAGTTTCTTTTCTTTTTTTAATTTATCATTCTTTTACTATTCCCAATTAATCACTTCTTATAAATATACGCAATATGCA
Source organism: Taxus chinensis (assembly GCA_019776745.2). NCBI lineage: Eukaryota > Viridiplantae > Streptophyta > Pinopsida > Cupressales > Taxaceae > Taxus > Taxus chinensis. The sequence continues at coordinate 13,461 of JAHRHJ020002199.1, forward strand.
TATGTGCCTGTATATTTAATAGATGCTTATATGCTAGTTGAGTACACATCAAGTTATAATAATATGATTGTATAAAATTATAATAGAAGCAGACATTCGATTAAATGCGTATTTTAGTAAATAACAAGATGATTTGTTGATTAGTTAAGTTTCCAATTATGAGAAGATTGCAATTTATAGTGGAAAGCTATTATTTCATTTATCAATTGTTTGGATATAAAATTCATGCATCTAGGTAGTCTAGTATAGAATTTTCTTGAGTATTTACCTAATCTACAAACTATCACTTTCGGTTTTGGTTTATATAGGCTGATCTAATGGTGTAAATGAATTAATATTTATTCACGTTACTTTAACAATTCCAATTGCAACTATGTGGAATGCATTTACAAAAATTTCCATCTAACCCCTCTATGCTCCA
>JAHRHJ020002200.1:0-13876 GCA_019776745.2 Taxus chinensis
ATCTAGCCCTCACATGAAGTCTTCCTTTGAGGCCATACATGTCTTCCTCTTTTGGGCACAATATTCATCATATCGAGTCCACCTTAGTGGCCATACGTTTACCCATTTAGGGCATATTTTATTTCCTTTTTTTCCTTCGCGGCCATAATCTACACTTGGGGGAATATTATTTCATCACTCACTTTTTCATTTCACCTTCTCGGCCATTCTTCATGTCCCATTGGGTACCATATCACTCATCCTCATCCCTTGTGGATGCATACCTTTTTGTTCGATTCCTCGTGTATGAAGGATTTCACATACGTTTCACATATAGTTGTGCATACTTTGATTACTTTCCCATGACCTATTAGTCATCCTGACTTACATCCATACTGCAATGATATTCACCCACTCATTGGTCCATAGAACATTGTAGCATGTCTCCATTGAGACCATAATTTTCATGTACTGATGTGATATTGGAGTCACTGTCATAGTTTTTATTTATATTGTGATCCTTTTTGCTTGGGGCATCTTGCCTTGGTTATCCTTTCACCCATATTTTCTTCACCCACCCACCCTTTTTCATCTATTTTTTTCAAACACATCATCGATCCCCCATTTGAGGGGGATCTTGTCATCAATCCTTTTTTCAATCCTTATCCAAATCTCATCTTTTTTGTCTCAGGTCTTGCTAGCTCAAACCACTCAACAAAAAGGGGAAAAATGTAGACACCTAAATTTGATATCTATACCTTTAATCACCCACATGCACATATTTATTTAATCCACCCCCCTTATTGAATTAAATTCCCATCACATTTAAATCCTATTTAATTATCATAAACTAATTAATTAATTAATTAATCCTCATCCATGCCCTAATCAAATTTCCATTTTGGAATTTTCATTTTAAATCTACATCCACGATTTTCCCTATGCTTTTTCTAACCTATCTCTACTGTGAACTCACCTACACCTCATCTCTAAACAACCTCTTCCTACCTAATTCTTTAAAGAATTCGGCCAACTCCTAAAAAAACAAGAAATCACGCCAAAATCAGAAAAGCTAGCCCATTGGGGGAAAATTTCCCAGCAATCAGTGGTGACCCATCCCAGTCATCATCAAACCTATAAAGTTAAGTTATTTCTAACTATTCATTGTGAAATACATGAAAATTTCTAATATTCCTTGTGACTTACAAATAATATCCTGTGCATGAGCATCCTAGAAGCAATTACAAATGTCCCATACCTCCTTAGAATGTGCTCGAGTCAATCGTGATTGACCTTAATGAGATTATTATAATTTTGTATTTATTTAATCAAATTTAATCATTTTATCTTGGTATTTTTTATGTCTAATATTTTTCAGGAGTAGATCATTCACAATAAAGATCACAACTTCATCATCAACCTCCCTTTTTAGATCCATAATTGCAGGTTTCTCCTCCGAATTTCATTTCCTCAGCTTCATTCAAATATTTCAAAGTCGCTATCAACCTTGATAGGTCTTTATTGACTCGACCTTCTATAGCCTTTGCTTTATGTTCTAAAACCTTCTCCCATCCCTGCATGAGCTCTGTTACCTTTCATTTTTTCTCTAACCCTCATCCAGTTCCTCTGTTACACTAAAATCAACCTTCCAACACCCTGGTCATTGTCGACCAGGGTCCTAGATTTAAATAATTCCTTTTAATCCTTATTTTATGTCATTTTCTTGGTTTTTTTTCCTTCATATTCCCTTTGTAGGTTGACTCTAGCATCTTTAGACTTTTGTAGCTTTCAGATTACACTCAAATCCTACACATTCTGCATATTTCCCCCACATTCCTGATCCACTCTCCCAGGTCGCCATCAACCTACCTCTGCACAATATGGGTCACCGTCGATCCATATTAGGTATATTTAAACTTACAATTATTTTTATTAGGTAAATATATAAATTAATCAATTCTTATTTCAGATTTTGTGATCTTTCAGTCACTGCATATTATCAATATTCCTTTTTGTTTATATCACTTATGGTCAACAATGGGGGTTAGCATCCACTGAGGAAGTTAAATCTTCTCAGGTACACTTTTTTAGGAAACCTCTACCCAATCCATCTAATCAATATCATTTTTCAGCCTATTCATAAGCATTCTTTATTTTGATTGGCAACAACAAGCATCCATCATCTATCTTACACCTATATTCGTCACATCACATCCGAGGTAACATAAAACCTCCAAATGTTTTGAGTTTTCTAGTTTCTTTAGTAGCTACTACATTAAATTCATTAATAACAAGAAACTTGGTAAAAAATTGTGACTTGGTCACTTTTGAAAAGTTGAGATTACTCATTGTGTCCAAATCGGGACACCGAGATTGAGTTTTTCTCCCTGAGAGCATAGAAAAGTGTTTTGAAGTCAAAAATTATATTATTTTGACTCTAAAACACTTGATAAGATCATTGGAACCATTATTGAGACTCAATTATTTCTAAAATTTCAAATTTATGGAATATTCCATCTTTGATTGAGAGGAGCAGCTGCTGTGTTTTGAACCACCTTAGGAAATATTTGAATCTTGGGAAAAATTTCATGTTTCCATCTTGTAGATAATTCCAATATATTTTTGATGATTATTTTTTTCCTCTGAACTCCTTCTAGGACTCTCATAGTTATCTGAAGAAGTCATCTTTCACTGTTGGAGAATTCATTACTTACACCCAGAATCACCTGATTTTACACAATGTGTTCCCGAATCAAATTTTATTTAGAAAACTCTCCTAAACTACTTTAGAAACCTTAAATTTCTTTTAACATGACCCTTAGATGCTCAGAGGGTGTTTATTTCGCTATAGAATTTCCAAAAATGACCTTTTTACGCCTCTATAGGAAGTTGTCTTTCATCAAATCTCAATGAGATCATCAATCACATTAGGAACTCTTCCTTGCACACTAAAAAAACATTAAAATTATTATTATCAATTTATTATGAGCCTAAGTGAGGTTTAAATTGAGGGTATGCTAGCTAGAAGAAGGATTCACAGTGACAAGGAAACATAATTTTAAATTATGGGCTTATTTGTTATGCTCAAAGTTTCAGTTTTTCATGTCAGACATTTTGCATGACAATACATTCCCAATGTAATTGGTTTGAGATGAAATGGATGTCTGAGTTGAAATTTATTGTAAAAAATTCAAATCCATCCATTTCGTGTAAAAATCCCTTATTTTGCAGATTCCATGATAATCCACCTTTGCTTCACATTTTTTTGAGTGTTCATTTCATGTCGTGGCTTTGATTTGATTTTTAGGTCTATTGCATATTTTTATTTTTCCATGAGGCCTTCCTTGATGTACAAATTTTCTTTGTGTTGTGTGGTTTATGCTTTTGATGTGCAAATTTTCTTTTATTTCGTGGATTCATCAACTTCACAGAATGCTAAGTGTCCAATGTCCGCAGAACACCGACTTTAATTATCCCACGAGTATTGCATTTTTCCACACTTATTCCTTTGATACTCCCACACTTACTAAAATTAAATCATTATGCCACAAATGCTTGTGCCCCCTATTGATGCTGTGAAGATCTAATTCCTTTACTATGAGGCATATTTTCCTTGTGACCATATTTATTTATTCCATGGATTTTATAACTCCGCATAACACTATACCTAGAGAAACCTACGAAACATTAATTTTGTGTCCTCCATACTTGGTCACTTTCTAACTTCTTTCTTCTTGGTTCATGGCTCCTCGCAATAATTTTTTTTACTATTGTGGCTTATTTTGATAGACTACACCCTCTATTTTACAAAGATGACTAATTCCTTAGAACACTATAATCACCAAGCCCAAAAAGCATTAAGTTTCTTCATCCCTTTATTATATATATTTCCTTTATAAGTTCCTTCAGCCTACAGAACATTATCCTTTGAATTTCGTAACTTATTTTCTTTTCTTCAAAACCTAACAAAGACTACATATTCTTCAATCCACATAATACTACTCCTGGAAAGTCACAAAACACTATAACTTTGTGAAATCATAAAAACTAAAAGGAAATCCAAGATGTAAGTGAAAATATACATTACAAGGTTCTACTATGACACAAACATAAATTTAAGGATCAAAGAACCATGAAGAAATTTGCAGAACAAAGGGAACAAATGGGGAAAATGACAAGGTCACTTAAACATGTTTTGAAGGGTTTTACAAAGATGGTGTCAAGAGACAAGGGGATCCAAATGGGCACCGAAAAAAGCATTTCATAACTTCATTGGAGAAAAGAACCCACTTAGCTTATTTCAAGCTTATAGAAATTAGCTAAGGAAAAAGAGATATAACTTGGAAAGTATGAATCCCAAGTAGTCGGTAAGTCAGAAAGGCTATGAAAACTAACAAAATAAACTAAGGAAAAAGTAAGAGGTATGAAAAGATGAATGGGTGACATGTGGGCCTAAGAATAAAGAAATTCAGTTAAGGCAAGTAAAGTAACCCATAATGATCCATAAAGTTCCTTTTAAATCAATAAAAAGATTCCATTTAAGTGATAATGAGTGAACAACCTAAAATAAGTTCATTAACCAACATGTTTATGAGAGAAACATACAAACAATAGAAAAATGGGAAAGTTACAATACACTGAGACAACAAGATTTATCCTAGAGAAACCCAAGGTGGGAAAACTCTAGTGGGTAAGAAAATTTCTTCCCTTCACTATGCAAATCTCCAAATAATACAAGTTTACTATCATAAAATGATCCTTCAAGAAATATTCTAGCTCTTCCCTCTTGTATAACTTGCTTAAGAATCTCACTAAGAAAGAACTCAACTCTATTATGACCAAAACAAGAATAATTCAACTTCCTCTCTTGCTCACAAATTGAATTTTCCCATAAAACACTTGTCTTAGAATGATCAAATGCATGCACATTTATAGTTTCTCTACCCAAGGATGGATGGAAAGATGAACCAAACCATTTGGAAGCCAAAACATTTACAACTCTCGAGTTTCTAGATTTTAAGCATCCATCAGGGATAGGGCCGACGGTGTCTAAAAACTGGAAGTTCTGTAACCACTAGGGAGGTTCGTAACTTCCATTCTATGCAGTTGGTAGTTACGTTACCACCATGAAATTTGTGTAACCTCCGCTCTATGCAGAGAGGAAGTTACATAACCATCGGGGTGGTTCCATACCTGTCACATAGAAAATCTCATAAACAAAACAAAAATTGCCTTTGATTTCATTTGAAGGTTTCTGGATCACCCATTAACCTGACTAGACCATATCCAAAGTAAAGAATCTGTTGAGAATCTATACTGCAAGTATTAAATATGAATAATACATAGAATTGGGTATTTTAAGATCCATTTTTGGATAATACCTCCCCAATTTGAGGATTTTAAGTCCCTAAAATCTTTAAGGACTGATGATATGAGGAAATTTCTTCCCCACATCTTCTCTGGAATACCACTTGGAATTGGTAGGAAACTGGCCTTTCAACCCAATTAACCACTTGTCCTGCACTCCTCTATGTGTTAACCTCTCTTTCTGCTGCAATACCACATCTTCCTCCAATTCTAGCTGAATTGTCTCGGGAAAGTTCCTCAATAGATGGTAGCAAAAATATCCCTCTTCTTCTTCATCCATTATGGAGGGGTCAAAGAGATGAAAATTTTCAACATTTAAAACTGAGTAGATCCTCATATAAGGAGGAAAATCCAAGTGAAATGCATTCTTACCCAATTATTCTAGAATCTCAAATGGTCCATATCAAAGAGGCTTGAGTTTCTTATATTTTACCTATAGTCTTTATCTTCTCAAGTACAACTATACCTTGTCACCAACAAGGAAATAATGCTCAGTTATGTGCTTGATCATGCCACACTTTGTTACTTGGCTTGTGACTCTATCAACCTCTCCTATACCTGGAGGTGTATCTGCTAAATTTTCTCAATGAATTTATTATATTTTTGGACTTCCAGTTCTAATTTTCCATTTTATCTCTGCATGTTAATATCAAAACAACATCAAAATCACTCTTAGGAAAATAACCAAAACACTGTTTCAAAATGAGTCTTACTAGTTGAAGCATGAACTGCCCTGTTATAAGAATGCTAGATATATACCAAGTTCTCATCCTAATTATTTTGATGTTTCTTGGTGTACCCTCTCAAGAGCTAGACTAAGGTATGGTTTACAATTTTTCCCATTTATCTGTGAATGAAAAGTTGTATACCTTCATATCCATCTTATCCCACAAAGTAACCAAAACTTTCCTATGAATTGCAAGTCCCTGTCTGACACAATAGAATTAGGAAAACAAAAATGAACTCACACATTAGAAAAAAAAAACTCATCTACATCGCTGGCCTTGATGGTATTCCTGCAAGGAATGATAATACACATTTTACTAAATTATTCTACTACCACAAAAATGTAATCATGAACTTTCTTGGAAGTAGGCAAACCGCCCAAAAAATCCATGGAGATGCTTTCCCATGGTCGGGAAGGAACTGGTAATGGCATATATAATCCCAACTTTACGTTATTAGGCTTTTCTTGTATTTCACAAAACACCAACCCCTGATGAATTTAGAAACTTCTGCTTGTATGTTTGGCTAATAAACATACCTCTATAAGTGCGCTACAATATTTATTACACCAAAGTGACCAACTACCTTGGAAGTGTGTGCTTCCCTCATCAACTAAAGTCTTTCCCCCTTAGGCACAAAATTTTCTCATTTTTTGTAGAGTAACCCATCCTAGAAGTAGTATTCTCCCCTAGGTGTGAATCCCTCACTTAGAGGTTTCTACTGAAATATCTCTACTAAATATGGATCTTGCTCATAACCTTCTTGATAAGCTTCACACAAAAAGGCTCAATAAGGGTTAACATGCCCATAACTGAAAGTAAAAGAGGCCTAGATAACATATCAGTTGACTTGTTCTTCACACCTTTCTTATATTTTATAATCAAATGAATTCTTTGTAAAAACCCATCCATTTATAGTGTCTATCTCACTAAAAGTTTTTCTGAGCCTGTAGATATATGAGAGGTTGGTGATCCATGTAAATGATAGTTTATTTACCCATCAGGTAATGTTTCCATTTCTTGATTGCTTGCACAAGAGAATACAATTCCTTATCATATGTACAATAATTCAGAACTGCACCATGAAATAATTTATAGTGATAACATAAGGGCCTACCTCCTTAAAGTAGGATAACCCCCATAACATAGTCACCACCATTGGTTTCCACTTTGAAAGGTAGATGTAAGTTAGGTAATACAAAAACTGGAGCATGAATACTAATATTATATTTAAATGACTCAAAAGAAATCTGTTATTTCTTACCCCAATTAAAAGCCTTACCCCATACTATTACTAAATGTAGATACATTGCTATGGACAAGAAGTTCTTGATGAAATTCCTCTAATATTGAACTACACCCACAAAACTCCTGGTCTCGTTCAAACTCGATGGTGTAGGAAAATTCATAATGGCCTCTATCTTAATCCATGAAACCATCCTTAACTCTCCATCTCCAACCACATGTCCCAAAAATAAAAGTGAATGTTGATATAAATCATACTTATTCTCATTTAACACTAGTTATTTCTCCTTAAGAACTAGCAAAACTTAGTGCAAATGATCAATATGCTTCTTAACAGTTATGCTAAAAACCATAATGTCATCTAGGTACACAATAACAAAGGAATCAATAAATGACCTCATTACCTTATTCATTAACCTCACGAAGGTAGATGGTGCATTGCATAACCTGAATGGTAATAATAACCATTCATATAACCCCTTCCTGGTCTCAAACATTGTTTTCCGGATGTCCTCTTCCTTGATCCGCACTTGGTGATACCCAGATTTCAAATCAATCTTAGTAAAATATTTATCATGTTGTGAGTGATCTAAAAAATCATCAATGTGAGGAAGAGGGTACCTATTCTTGATGGTTATTTTATTCAAATATTTATAATCAATACACATTCTCAATGAACCATCTTTCTTAGGTACTAAAAAACTAGGATAACAATATGGAGAAGTGTTAGGATGGATTATACCTTGTTTAATCAAAGAATGCAACTGTTGTTTTACCTCATTTGAATATTTTAATAACTCCCTATATAATCCCAAGTTTAGAAGCAGACTATTGGGTAGTGGGTGTATCTCATGCTCAATTTCCCTGACCGGAGGCAACCCTATAGGATCTTGGAAAAAATCTCTAAACTGCTGAACCAACTCTTTTATCTATGTCTAATATTTGTATGGGAACATGATACAAGTGGTTTTAGACACAAAAATATCATCTTCTAGTATATCCCTCAATAGAAGCAATGCAAATGTATCACTGACATTAATAAGCTTTTGGGATTTGATGGAACTTACCAAAAAATATCTTTGATTCTCCTAAATAGGTTGAAATTATGTAGCTCTTACCATCCTTCACCAAATGGTATTGGTTATCTTTCCTCATGAAGATAACATACTTGATATACAAATACATGCTACCAAACACTATACCACACACATCAAGTGGAACAACATCTACTGTAACTTCATCAATACTATCTTATCAATGCCAAAAAATATTTTACATTGTTTGGTAACCTTTATATCTACACCTTTATTTACCCAACCCAATGAATATGGACTTGGGTGATTATAAGTTTCCAAATTTATCTTGTCCACTAACTCTTTACTAATCAAATTAGCTAAAGAACATGTATTAAAAAAAAATCCACCTTATTTTTCTTCACTTGAATTTTTATATCAAAAATCTTAGTTGCTTCCTTTTCCTACCCAAACACACTTCTTTGTGGACAGAGGTACAAATAAATAGTCTCATTCACCTCTTCAATGCTACAAAATAATTACTTCTCCCTAGAGGACAGTCATTTCGACTCTTCTTATTCTTCTTGTTTTTGGAGGGATGTAATTATCGAGTGTCAATCTTCGAACATTTTTCCTTGGAATGAGTGTCAACATAAAAATTCCCACAATGAACTTTAGTATCCTTATTTGAATACAGAAGTAACATTTTTCTTCATACCTTTCCCTTTTCCTTTATCCTTCTTATCTTGGTGTCACCTTGTTTTCGTGAAGCATGCTGAGAGGTAGATGAAATCTTATTTTTTTCCATCTCTAAATAGTGGGCTTGAGAACAAGCCTTGTCTACTTCTGTCGTCTTGGCCAAGAGGACTAGTTGGTTGGATCAAATAGCTATGTAATTCCACTATGTATAGGATTTTTTAGACTACGCGATAGGGTATCTGCTCAATCTTTCCCCATATGAGAATGATTTCTTCCTAAAATATCTATGTGTGGAACTGTGCACGAAAGACATTTTTTCCTGTTAGTTCTACCTGAGTTTACTACCAATAGCTGACACTCTCTTTCTCATAGTAAGTAGGATAAAAATTATTTAGGGACTTAGCCGATTTTTGGGGTGCAAAACCATCCCGCTTAGCAATAGGATAAAGTGCATGCATTATTAACAGGCTAATGAATGATACATGAATTTTGAAACCATGTTAATAGGCATGATTGGTCAATGTTCAACCTTGTAAAGGATATTCGTAGTTTAATCTCAATTGAATTAATACAAAGTTGTAAATATAACCTGCAAGTTGAGCTAACTAATGGTCTTACTCCTCATCATTCATAAAGCTATCCATCCTAGACGATGAAGGGATAGTTTTCCTCTCCTTTGAATGGAGGAGGTTCAAGGATGACATGAGGCTTCTCTTCTTATTTACTCACGATCTAAGTCTTCTTCATTGATTGGTAGTGCCTCGATTCTAGAAATACTATACCCAGCATTTCTTAAATGCAAATGGTTCAACACATGCATTTACTCCAACATTGTATGAAATGCAACTTCTCTCAGTATCATGATACATCTGTCCCCATGAGACGCATGTTTCAAATTCCTTGGCTGGCTCAATTGACTTAGTCATATGAATATGGTACTTATAAAAGGATTTGAGTGATACCTGATCATCATATATGTTGATTAAGTTCTCCTTATAAGGTAAGTTTTTCCAATCTAATTGCAATTGTCATGACAAAAGTTAACTACATAAAAAATTATGATCTAACTATGCTTTGTATAACATATTGATAAGAAATCTATAAGGAGGGTCCTTGTGGTAAAATAATGATTCAAATGATTTTTTAGACTTGTCGCTATTGAAGTGCCAATGAATGCATCACTAAGTTAAAGGGTAAACACAAGTCAAAATTTTGGTATGAAAGAAGAATGGGACACATTTACTTTAAAATAGGAAGATGTGGCGTAAGCATAAGGAGACACAAGAGTTTATCTTTGGAGAATATTGAGTTATAGGTGCATGATGACCAAGATGTGTTTGCTAAGAGATATAGAACTAGACTTGATTTTAGTGCACACAAGTGGGTGGAAGAAAAAAATATGATTGCCTATATGATATGTTCTTCATATTTTTTCCAGTAGAATTGTACCAGTGGTTGTGAGTGTACACATAGAACAAGGGTGTGTGTCTAGGGAGAAAGTAATTATGGAGTCAGAATATCAAGTGCTCGCTAATTTGGATAAACCTTGGACAAGATATGTATATTTCTAGTGGGAAGGTGTGATACGTAACTATACTTTGGAATATATAATTTTGACATACTCGTTCCCAGAAGAAGAAGAGTTTTGGTTCTTACATGAACCGAGGGGATCATACATACGTGTGCTACCCTTAGCAATGAAGATCTTGATGATTGAACTTGGGATAGGGAAATTACAAGAATGGAAAGCTAAAAACCCCACATGTAGGGTAGAGATACATTTTAGAAGGATCACGTTGTCCACTAAAAATACATAGATAGGGAAGAGATACATTCCGGTTAATTAATGTGCGCTAGAGCGCAATTAGGAGCACTAGATCAAGAATAATAATGACTGACAGAGAGATGAGAACCCAAAACAGGTGAGGCATGCATTATCATGTCCTCTCTACATTGGTTAACACAATAGGAATCCTGATGTGCAATTAACTTGTACAAGTAATATGTTTGTTCCTAATCTACAGTCATTTAAGTATTAGACCTAGGGAAGTAAAATTTCAAACATTGTCAGTGTTGTTCTGTGCAGTTTAAGATGTTTGAGAGGTGTAAAACGTAATTTTTTCACTACAATTAAGAAATAAATACTGCGAAACAAACTAGATTATCGAATGAAATTAACATACTTATGACATGGGGAAATCATGCCAAAAAACATAATACAGATAAAGAGAAATAAATTATTGTAATCCTAACCATGCATAAATAAAACAACAAACAAAGGAGAGGGTTTTTTTTTTAAAAAATCTCAAGTGGGGGGAATGGGCCTTAGGTGTTCATCCCCTCCTTAAGGCCCGTGTCTACAATAATTTAATAGAACTCAGATTCTTATTCATTGAAATGAATATACAAGAGGAAAATATAGAAATCTCCCTATCTATGGATCTATCTCCCTCTCTCTCTATTATTATCTCTACAACGTTAATATTTCATTGTTTATCTCTTTCATTATAGTAGAGGCATGAAGAGATAAAGCCCTACTAGTAGTTCTAATTGGATTAAGTGAAATATATTAACCAAAAAACCCATAAAATTACATGCATTCATCATAACTATTCAATAGATGTTATCTTACAATCACATAACTTAACTGACTAATAGTTCAATCAACCAGTTATTAAGTTATGAATTAAATCAATTAGTTCTTTGTTTGAGTTTTAATGCATAAGCATGTGAGTGGTGTTAAGTATTCTTCTTGTTCACATTACTACTTATTCTCTCAACACATGCAATTTTAGGTGTAGTGTCCACATTGTGCAAGCTTCTCAGAATCACAAATTTATGTATGTGTGTGACCTCCATTTGGCTATGGACGCTTTAATGTAGATGGTGCCCCTTTGGATGCATGTCAATTTTTGCAGACAAAATATTCACTATGAATGCGTTCCTTTGGCTGTATGGCATTGCTTTGTATGGATTATACTACATGTTTTTGTTGCATATAAAAATTATTTGCAAACAATCTGGAATTTTTACAAAGGGCATCATTAAACATCATATGAAACCTCACCTAAAGATAAGAATACTCATAATCCAAAAAACCAAAGTACCATTAGTAATAATTATATTAAAAATATCTCTGCCATGATGTTAAAGTTATAATGCAAATATGTTTAGTAGTATTCACCTCGGATAATACAAGTTCTGGGTGGTACAATTGTCTGAGTGCCCTGTTTCTACAATACTTTTGGGGGGTCTTTGAAAATTCTCGGATGAGAACTTGTGGTTGCAGGGTACTTGTGGAAACAATGGGGAAATAGGTGTTGTACCCAATTCTTTTTCTCTTCTTCAGTTTGAGAAGGCACAGAAATATGGCATGAAGCTTGTGGAAGGTAGAAGATCTTGATGTATGTCATTTTGGGAGCCGGGGATATGATCTACTTGACACTCAGCTTTGTGGAGAGATGGATAGCACTTTGCAGGATTTTGATCTAATCCTTCACATTTTAGGTTGTGCCTTTCAACAAGGTACGAGAAACATATATACAGCCTCTGTTTTATGAAGGAGGTGGAGATATCCGTATACTGTTGCATTTGTATGGGAGATGGCTCATGAAACACATGATCACTGTTCCATTCATTCAAAAATCAATAGAGCTACCACTAATACATGATGGAAAAAATGCTTCAAGACAAGGTTGAGGCTGCTAGAGACTGGTATGATCCTGATTTGCTTTGTGCATTTTGTCAATGGATTGTATTCTTTTGTGACACCACAAGGCCATGCAAAAGGGTAGATGGGGTTTAGGATTAGTTGTTATGAATGAATTTTTTGGTGGGAGATTTTAGACAAGACTACCAAGAATTTGCCAAATTCTTTGAGAAACTTTTTAATAAATTTGTAACACCTAAACAACAGGATTCTTCAAAGGGGTTAAGGTACTCCTTCAACCAGGATATGTGCACTAAATGGAGGCCTAGATCTACACTCTTCCACATAATCTTTAACAACCTACCAACAAATCTTGAAGTAGATGAACCAGCAAAGTATCCAAAATAGCATTTATCATTTCCCTAAGTGCAACCCAAATTTTTACAAAACTCGCGGGTGCTCAAATGTCAAGGAAGGTAAAGTGATTTTAAATTTGTTTATCTCTTTATCATATGAAAGCCGTCTGAATGTGAGACTCAGATGCCACTAACTATCAACAAGAAATGAGACCATGTATGATCAAGAGATATTTAAACACAAATTAAACAAATTTTGGAACATAAGTGCATGTAAATTTTTCCAAGAGACAACACATAAATAATCCCCGAAATGATCAAATCTATCAACAGGGGGAAGTTTATAAGAAACATCTAGAGTCTTGTTGATGGCTTTACAAATGAAACCAACTCAACATGATACCAATCTTATGCAAAAAGGAATTGAATTTTTTCTCCAGGCGGCGGCCCTCCGTCCCTTGAAATTTGGTGATGACCCACGTGGCAAATAGTGGGTCCCATTGAAATCATGCTTCAATTATGCCATTCACCCTTTTGGAATTTGGGAAAAGTTCCACTTTTGTCCTGTATGGCCAGCACCATCTGCTTGTCCTTGAAAGTGTTCATCCTCGCTATCGGTAATAATCTATGCGGGCGCATGTCCATGTATTTTAACCCTTTTTCTAAGGGAAAATTTTCTCATTTTTCCTCGCAGGCCCGTGCCTCTGATTTTTCAACACGTGTCCCCCTATGGTTCATTCATGGGCCAAGCTTTAAATTTCCACACTAAGTTATTTTGTCAAAAGGGACAAAATTCCCTTTACCTCTGCCACCCATCAACCCGTCTTCCTGCCATGTGTCTTC
>JAHRHJ020002201.1:0-13852 GCA_019776745.2 Taxus chinensis
GCCTGGAGGTCAAGTGTTAGCCTGACCATATGCTGATATAGACTATGGGAAACTTTATGATACTTCCTCACTATCTTTGAGGATCTGGTCTCTCCAGGCTGGGATACTGCCTGTCTTTTGTTTCCAATCTGGGCGTATTTGTTTATCTTTTCCTAGTAGGCATCAAGAGTTTCAATGGCAGTCGTAGGAGGTGAAATGCCCATTTTACAGGGCTTGGAAAAGGTGTCTATTCTGCTTTCCGTATCTCTTCTCTTCTTTGCTCCTGAAGCTTTCTTACAAGGGAATCCACTCAGATAGGGCCTATCATAAGGCTTCTGAGGGGATGTTCCATCGGGGACCTGTGTCATTGCTATAATCTGTAGGAGACAGTCCCTTTTTGCCTTGGTGGGATCGGGGTATGCGATATTCTCCATTACCCTTTCACCTAAAGCATCGGGGAGAAGTGGGTTTTGGCTTTGCTTAGCTCCTTTTGTTGGGATGACAGCGAAGTCCATCAGGTGCCAATGGGGACTTTTCTTATGCGGATTAGGGTGGGAGATCCTATGCTGGAATTAAGTGGGAGTGTGACAGAGGGGGAAGATGGGAACAGAGGAAGAGGAAGGAGCAAATAAGTGAACTCAGGGAGGGACGGAGGAAATGGGTCGAGATGGCTTGGCGGTGGCATGGATAAAGAAGATGAATCTCCAACGCTCACAGGGGTAGAGTACTGCAGGAGAGGAAATTAGTGGGGGTGGAAGGAAATCTGAGAGATGAGGGAAAGAATGTTTGGGAAAACCAACTTGCGAGGGAAGAGAAGATGGAGGAAGAGAGGGAGGAACCAATAGAAGACGGGGGAGAAGACACAAACCAGAGGAGCGGTTGTTTGGTGACGTGAGGAGGGGAAGGAGGGTGGGAGGAGGGCAGTGGGGGATTCAGTAGTTAACATGGTGGCAAAATCTGAGTGGATGGTGCCCGTGGGATGAACACTTACCATGGCTCTTTTTATGGGAGATAGGGAAATGACCTGCTCCTGGTGAAAGAAGGAGGACTTAGGGATCTTGTCCTGAGCAGTGGCTTGGACTCTCCTTCTTGTCTTTCCATTTGCCTTTGGAAGTGTTTTGGTTTAGAAGGTGCATTCCCAAAGGAGACAGAGGTGGTGAAGTATACCAAGGTAGATGAGATGTTATACCTGCACCAATGATCTATGCGCGTACAAAAGTGCCCTTCAACCCTTTCCTCATAGTCTGAGGTTGCCCTTATACTATATTTCTCAAGTTAAATGGCCAATGGTCCCGTTTGTATCTAGATAGACCTGAATTCAACTTCTCGATCAGTTATTGGACACCTTGGGATAAGGCCAGCCATACTGGATGTTTGTGCTAGGCCAGACGAGAGTGATCCTTTATTCGGAGCTCGACCTTGTTGATACAGATCAATGTAAAGATCCTCGATTTGAGGGACGTGGATTAGATAAGCTTTGCATGAGGCAGGCCTTGCGGAGGATAAAAGGGACAAGCTTACCGGGAATTTGTGTTAAGTTGAGTAATCCATGCTCGCAAACATTTCCCGGGTTGTTGGTGTGAGTAAGTGCGGTGTATCTGCCCATTGTGAGGGGGGAAAAGGAGTCCCACCCTTCTTTCTTTTTAGCACTTCTCGTGATAGGTGGATAAGTTGCCGGACAAATCAAATAGCTATAATTTGGTCACGAATACCTTGGGAACTTGGTGGGATCCCAGAAGTGGCGGCTCTGAGATAGGTGAAAGTGGGGAATTGCATAAATATGCTCCCCATCTCTTGTGGCAGTCACTATGTCTTGGTCATCCAACCAGAGTAATATAGGGCCTCAATAGGCAGATGATGCCGTTTAGAAGGAAGGCATCAAGTGATCTTGATGAACGGTGGGATGCTGTTTCCAGTCTTAAACCTCTGGATAACTATCATCTATTTTCAATTGGGACACACACCTACATAGGCTTTTAGTATAGGGTAATCTCTTAGGAATCCGAGCACGTATACCACGTAGTAGTTCATGTCTAGAACCTTACTGTTGTTGGGAGTTGTTGGAGGGTCAGAGATGGTGCTTCGGATGATGATCTTGCCCATTCCAAAAATGTGTCTGGAACATTTTTGCTCATTGTTATATAGATATTGAGAATCCATTAGACAAGTAATGGCATCAGGAAGCCCAAATACCATGCTTAGGAGGTTATGGTTCCCTCAGCTCTCCGAGACACACTGCGATGAATAACATGGAGTTCAATCGTTTATGACCTTCTTATCTTCAAATAATACTTAATTCATAACTACATTGCTATTGTCCTCATGTCATCCCAGCCTTTATGCAGTCGTCTGGCTATTGCCCAAAAGTGTGGTGAGGGGGATACCCAAATAATCTCAAATGCCAGGAGGGAGGTGTTAAAGCTCGCCTTTTCATCTTTCGACCACCTTGTTGTCCTTATTGTAGAAGCGGGCCACACCAAATGAATTCATTGTTCACTGCGCTCACAGGAATCCCCAACAAAGTGTAAGCCCCTGATGACTAATGTGTCCATCACGGAATGCCTGTGACCCTTCTGGTTTGGCCCAAAATCTTCATATCAATGTGGCCGAGTTCTGAAATATGTGATCGTCTAAGTCACATTTTGCAAGGGACTCGGGCATCCTGACCCTTTTGGTACTTATACTTCATTTCTTCCTCTTAGTTTGGCCTTACACCTTAGACTTGAATTGGCCTCTTGATGAGACATCGTGTGAATCTGAGTTTAGTTGTCTGATTTGCAAGAAGAAGCAGTAGTCAACGCAGAAGGCCTGTAGTGTGTCAGATCATCCATCAAAGCTTTATAGATGAAGATCATTAATTTAAGAAGCTTTTGGGTGCCGCACCAGCTATACTACAGCAAGGGTCCAGAAAAGCAATGCGGCAATGCTAGAGAGTGATAAAATACGCAAAGGGGTGCATGGCATAGAAAGATTACACAAAAACACTCATATGTTGATGTAGCGGGATTGCACCTCACCATATGAAGGTTTTTGTAAACGGGGTGCAGATTTATCTTGGTGTTGCAGGCGGCAGGGGCGCCAATGGCCGTAGCTATGGAACATGTTTAAAAACATTTTATTGCGCCCAGAAGGGCGCAGGTTAAATTGTTTTGTTTCACTGAGTTAAGCTGCGCCATTCTTAGCTTTGGGCGCTACATAGTGAGAGCCTGCATGGCATAATGCTGGTGTAGTCTGGATTTGCGCTTGCGCCTGTGCCTGCGTTAGGGTTTTGAAAGTTTTATAGGGCGCAGGAAGGATGCATGCTACAAGCAGGGATAGTGCGCCCCTTGGCATGACTATGTTTTGTGAAACAATGATTTTTTTTGCGCCAAAGAGAAAGTCGTGGCTTTGGATTTGGTAATAAACCTTTTTTATATTTTCTCTTTTTTATTTTAGGTTATTGATTTTTTTTTCGTCCTCTTTCAAGTCAGTAGACTTTAGACATACGGATTGGAACTCTGAGAAGAGGATCCTTGTGATTCGTATTTTCACAGACAAATCCTCAGGCCAGCAAATCTGAAGGAGGGTAAAACCATTTGGGGGGGAGAGGAAAATTGCAACGATGGGTTGGTACAGTGTAGTGTTTTATTCTTTATTCATTTCGTTTGTTTTTTTAACAAAACACATTACCCCTCAAACCAATACAAATAGATTGACCGCACAACCATCACCACAAGACAAGTCAAACTGTACACTGTTTCCTCAAGGAATATCATAGGATGGAAGTGAAACGATGTCGAGTCTTCATGAACATACGTAAAGCGCTCCCACTGTGGAGAAAGGAGTCGGCTAACAGGTGCAAAGGATAACTTTTTTTACGTGTGTTTTCAATTCGTTGCAAATGATAGCGTCGGATCGTCCTAATTTATAGAAAAGGCGTAATAAATGTGCCACCGAATTTTTTCAGTACAAAGGGTGTTGCCAAACCATATCCAACTACTTGCTAGAAATTACTTGCCGTCCTTTGCGCGTTGTTTTCACAGACTTCGTCTACATTGCCTTATGTAGCGCCTTTTGTGTGCAATCCGTCAAGGGCGCAACATTTAGTGTCAACCGGGTGGCGCATCGGCACCTTGGCGTAAGGTTTGTGGAAATGTGGTTCATGCATTGGGATGGCGCAACATTCTGGAATGTCTGCAAAGTCCAAAGGATGGCACAAAGGAATAAGGGGGTGAAATTGCATTTGATGTTGCATGCATAAAATCTGTGCCTGCCAAAAAGGACCAAAAGACTAAGTTCGAAAAACTATGCTGTTTTCCGGAAAGGATTTTATGCCAATCTGAACGTTAGGGACCTTGGCAGGGAAACGCACAAAATTTTTTGGTATTTTACCTAAGAAAATTTTCCTTTTAATTTTTACCTGATACAAAGACCTACTCATGGATCACGAAAGAAAGATTCCTAAGTTTCACGGCAATGGAAAATAGCATCTTGATGAACACTTGCCTCAATTCCTTTGTTGCTGTGTGTTCTTGGGGTTCTCACGAAGATGTCTTTGTTCGAATCTTTTTCAAAACATTGCATGGCATAGCAGCGGAATGGTTTTACCATCTCCCAAATGCATGCATTGCCAACTGGGCTACCATGAGATCTGTATTTGAAGCAAGGTTCAAACTAGCTGAAGATTCTCATGCCTGTTAGCACAACTTACACACATGACGGAGTCTACGAACCCAGCGGGACTTCATATATGCCAATTCAACAAGCCTGATCCCCACGAGTTCTAAACCTAGTGTTCCTTAACTCTTGAAAATCAAGTGTTTCTTCTCAATGCTCAACCTCATAATGTGACTTCCTTGTTGAGAAGATCTGTTATCCCTCGATTTGGGTCACTGCTCAGCTACAACCATCGAATAGAAGATGATCTTATTTCTGGCCGGAAAGATAATAAGAGAAGCATCTAAGCCTAAAAATCAAAGTTCTTCTCAGCGTACTAGTGATCCAATGATTCAGAAGATGGCCAATGGACTTGATCGCTTTAAAGAAGCAAATGTCTCAGCAAGCAACCACATTCCTTATCGGTGTATATTCCTAGACTAATTTCAACAAATGGCCACGGTGCGCCCGTAGATATAGGATCAGTTGATCGCTGCTCCCACCTAAGGCTGACCATTGAAGCTCCTCTTTTCATGCATAGTTGAAATAATTTGAGGGAGATGAGGACCAAAGATAAAATCTCTGAAGCCTTTGACGCTTCAGGATAGTTGAGAGTCTTTCGATGATTGTCAGCTAGCGATTCCATGCATGGTTATTTGGATATGAGAAAGGATGACGATGAGCATGATGGAAAATCATTGCATTTCACTCGATCCTAATCTCATACCCCCAAAATTCGGTTGAAAGGCCAAAGGATAAAATTAAGGAAGCTCTGTAGTTATGCGAAAGAGGATCTTCCCTCTCAACACAAACTGAAAAGAGATAACGAAAAAGGTACTCCACCTTCCAACTCTCTTTCTCCTACTTTCAAGGCCAGTACCTTGGCTCAGACCATGTAACTATAACTGAGCCCTCCATCATTCTTCAATTCCCACTTTTACTCATTGATCATGCAAAAAAAAACCAAACCAAATGTCGGAAGCTGAATAACCTTCAGTCCACCCTGAGAAATTTGAGAAACTTGGCCAAATTCATTAGAAATCAAGGATGCTATTTCTTCATTCTTTCTTCATCTTCAAAGAGCATTTTGCCTAGCCCCACTCAGCCTTTAACCTCAGAGTATATGACCTCTCCCGCTTCTTCAGTGAAATATTGAACAGTTTTTATTTTTTCGTTACTTATAACGGTTTCAAACTCATCAATTGCATAATTGACTCAGGAGCCTATGATAACGTTATGCCCAAAAAACAGTATCTCATGCCCTCAGACTCAATTGACTAAATATTAGGACGATGCTACTGCCAATGGAACCTAAAAACAGTCCCCTTATTGGCCAAATCAAGATGCGCAGTGCATTGTTGCATTCTGGAGAGAAGTAAAATGACTCTCCTATTGCTGATATCTTTGCTGCTTTATGGGCTTTTGGGAAGAGGCTTTACAAGATTTGGTAGGAGAAATCAACGGATTAGACAAAGCTAAAATTCCAGTAAATAGAGTTCCTCGTGTCCTTCACCCCGAACACAAGCACATTAGCCTGGTTACTAAATCAGATGATCCTAAGGCTCAAATCGCTTTGAGTGTAGAGTTGGGTAATTGATTTTCCTGACAATCTGAAGGTGCCCTTTTGTAGAAGTGAAGAAGAAATCCTAACACTAGTTTGGACCCTTGAGTTTGACGGTAGCTTTTCACTATTGTTCAAGTGCAACTAGATCTTATATCTCCCTCTGGATTTCGAGATCTTTCTCTTTGCTTGTTCAGTTAAGTTTTATAAATACTAATAACACAACTGAAATGAAAGTTTGTTCATTAGGATAGAATATGCAAACAAAAAGGAATCCGAATCTCAAGTACAGGGAGAGCCCTGAGTTGATTGTGAATCAAGTAAAGGGAATTTTATCACGTAAAAAATGACCATCTAAAACATTATCGAAACAGGTTGGGAAATCTAGAATTGCTTCGCTGCTTTTTCATAAAGCCGTCTTAAGAGATTACAATTATAAAGCGGATTTCCTTCCTATTTCTCATCTCTTCTGTCTTCTTCCTCACCCACAGTTCAAAACATGACACCATACCGTGAGATTGTGTATCGTCCAAGTGTTCCCGATAACTCAACTCTTGGCAGGTGTTTTGAATGCTGACCAATAGGTATTGTCTTTGTGGAGAAAGCTGTAATTTCAGTGAGCTGTTATTTTGAAGATCATAATCGGCTTTCGTGAAGTCCGTCTCAAATTCATATCCAGAATGATGGCAAAATTCATCCAGCTTAAAGGCAATAAGATTCTGAAGGATTAGTTTCTCTGGAAGGTTTGTTTGACAAGCAATGACCAGTTCATTTAGGGTAAAAGGCAAGCTGAGGTGCTTCCTCCTCGTCAGAGGTATATCACATTAACCTGGGGTTTCGTTTATCACCCTGCGGAGGTAAAATATATTAAATGTTTTCTCGTTTACGAAGAAAGAATGAGTTCTCTTCACATCTTGAAAGATATATGGAGTCCTAGTGTGGTCATATCGGATCAAAGTCTGTTTCCAAGCCCAGGATGTGGCAACATAGCATCCTTTGAAGCCTGAAGGTAAACCCTAATAGGCAAGAAGTAGAGACATTACAAACCCAAATCTCAGTGACTTTCTTGGAGAAATTCAAAAAGGTTGACTAAGGATTATCTTTCGATTCCATTTTCCACCTGGGTTGTTAAAATTGTCCCTGTGAGAACGAAGAACGGTGAATCCATATTTGTTGTGGACTTCCTGGAATCTCAACCATCTTCATTAAAGGACATTATCATTGCCCATCATGGACCCAGGCTACGACTGTCACTAGAGTAGAATGTATCCATGCTTTATGGATTGTTTCGGGTATATCACAGGTTGAGGTAGCTGCCTAAATAGCAACATAAAACAAGTTCCCCACTCCCATGGGTAAACTTTCTTACAGGAATGCCTTTTGGGTTGATTAATGCCCAACTCGAGCACGTTTCAAAGGGATATGGACTAGCTTTCAAGAGATTTAAAATGGCGGTAATGGTCATCGTTGTGTATTGGATACTTGACAAGTCTTTGCTAAAAAATTGAAGTGATCATTATGATCACTGGAAACCGTACTCTTAATGTATCGACGTCATGGGATTTCATTAAATCTAAAAAGTTCCATGTTTGGAGTGACCGAAGAAAGTTGTTGGGTCATATTGTCACTAGAGACGGAACTACAAGATCAACCCCAACAGAGAGGGGTGAGGCCATTCAAAGCCGTACCCTACCTACAAGCCAGAAAACTGGGGTGGCTTCCCTTTTTTGGTAAGGTCAATTTCCTATAAGATTTTGTTACTTGACTTTGCCAATAAACAAAGGATAATCCTTGGATATGAAATTCAAACTCCTTTCGCTGGAGCACTGAAGGAACTTGCTTTCGAAGAAGTCAAACGTGGCAATTGCTCACTCCCTATTTGGTATCCCAACTTCAAGAAGGATTCATCATGTATCTTATGCTTGCCACATACAGTATCAACCATCCTAATGTAGAGAACGTAGAAGAATTGAGACCTCCCATTTGATTTCATGAGCGCCACTACAGAACATAATTGAAGATGTCTCAATTTACAAGCAGGCTATTTAGTTTTGGCGAGTGGTGAAGCATTTTTCAGATACTATGTGTTTGAGTTCTCGCACTCTGTTCTCAATCCTGATATTGCAGTTAAGGTCCATTTTCGACTCAACAAGAGGTTGGGTAGTCCAACGGGTAACTGGATAGCTAAAGTCCAAGAATATGACTTGGACATTAGACTACCAAGTTGGTCGAGGAAGAGGCATGTGCCACTGTTGTAAAAATAATTTTGAGAGCATCAGTATGAGAGACTAAGATACTACTTCGTCAAAATTACCCAAAGTGCTTTCATAAGCAACAACTGATGAAAATGGTACGTAGAATTGCTTTATTTTAACTAATGGCAGTGTTCCCCGTATTACGAAGCCAAAAGAAATAGGACAGTGAAAATCAGATTTGCAAATATATGTGTGACAATGGTATATACAAAGAAAGTCTCGATGATGTATTCTTGTGCTGTGTTGACAAGTCTCCACCTCACCAGATAAGGGTTGCTAGAGTCCTTCCACAACTAGCATGTGGAGGACATTCCTTCTTCGTAATGGCTTTACAAGATCTTACGGCCAGGTACTATTGCCCTACTCCTCTTTCTTTCGAGATTCAATTTACTGGGGTGTCCAAGTGTGAAGCTTGTCAACATTTTCGTTGGTCCTTCTAAGCTAGCAACCTTCCCTTAAAGCCCATGGTATTGAAAACTTTTCCACCAATTGGGAATTGATTCATTGGAGTAATTGAATCCTTGCCTATAGTGCTTGGTCGCCATAATTAATCCTCACCACCACGACTATTTCACACAAGTGGGTGGAAGCTGCTCCAATCAAACAAGCTACCTCTGAAGCTGTTTGTAATTTTCTCAAAGAAAATATAATTGTTAGATTCGGTGTGCCTCACAAGATTTTTGCCGATAATGCCTCCAATTTCTCATCCCATGAGTTAACATAATTTTGTTATGGACTTGGGATCACGTTGGCTCATTCATTTGATTACTACCCTCAAGGCAATGGTCAGGCTGAATCGAGCAACAAAAACCTGGTGACCATAATCAGAAAGTTGGTTGATGAGAATCAGAGGACATGGAACAAAGCATTGTATGATGCATTATGGGCTGATGGGATTACTCCTAAAAAAGCTATTGGAATGTCCCCATTCCATGTGCTGTATGGAATTGACACTGAGATACCTATCTCTATAGAATTTCTAGCCTTACAGTTGGCTAAAGCAATTAAGGATGAAACTTTTCAAAGTTCTATTAAGAAAAGGATAATGTACCTAGCTAGACTAGAAGAAGAACGGAGCAAGGTGGTGGATCGCATCATAGACCATCAGATCAAAGTCAAAATAATATTTGACAAGAAATCAAAGAAACGTGATTTCTAGGTGGAGATCTAGTACTTCTCTAGGACAAGAGAAGAGAACAGAAAGGGATGCGTGGCAAGTTTGACTCCTTATGGAAAGGTCCTTTCAAAATACATCAGCTGAATAGTGAAAATAGATTCTGTCTATCATATCTTGATGGAGAATTTCTCCCTCTACCTTTCAGTGGCCAACATTTGAAGATGTTCCACCAGTAACGCAAGATGTTGTCTTGCATTATATCATAATTTATTTTCTATTGTGTGTTTGCTTTCTTCATTTCTTTCTTTCCTTGTTTGTTTTTGGTTTTTCTTCTTCTGACCCCGTAGCCCAATGGATAAAGATTTTTGATACATGAGTTCTCTTCCTTTGATGTCTCAAAGAAATTACCCAACTGGAGCTAACTGTTATCTCGTTTTAGTGATTTCAGCTAAAAATTGAGATAACCATATGAATTTTTTGAAAAATCCCTTTTGAAAGAGATTTTTGGGTTTTCAGATTTTTATTGCATGAAAACATGTTTCTCTCATGCATCATGTCTCATGTTTCCTGAAACCTGAAACCTGAATTGCCTAAGTCCTTCATGTTGGGTTTTCAGACTTAGAAGCATCTAAACATCTCATGCATCATGTCTCATGTTTCCTGAAACCTGAAACCCAAATTGCCTAAGTCCTTCATGTCGGGTTTTCAGAACTTAGAAGCATCTAAACATCTCATGCATCATGTCTCATGTTTCCTGAAACCTGAAACCTGAATTGCCTAAGTCCTTCATGTCGGGTTTTCAGAACTTAGAAGCATCTAAACATCTCATGCATCATGTCTCATGTTTCCCAAAACCTGAATTGTCTAAGTCCTTAATGTCAGGTTTTTAGAACTTAAAAGCATCTAAACATCTCATGCATGCATCATGTCTCATGTTTCCCGAAACCCGAAACCCGAAATGAAGCAAATCCTTTGTTATAGGTCTTCAAACGCTCCAAGCATGATGACATGTCATTAATGTCTAGTTGTGTGGTAGTTAGTACACGTGTCAAGTGAGGTGTATTAGCAATCATTCCAATGCGCCAGATGAAGCTAAGATATGGGGCACAATCCAGAAGTTCTAGGAATTCTGAGACAAGCAGGTTGCGCTGGAGGAAGACAAGGATGATGAAACAGAATAAGCATAATATTTCATGTCATTTCAATCTAGAGATTGACATTTATTTTTCATTTTTGTTTCATCACATAAGAAGAAAATTTTGACTTGGTCTCCTGCATGAGAGTCAAGCAAAATAGGACTCTTGTTAAAAGACTATTTTCTAGGATTTATCCTATTTTCTCTCTACTCTTTTTATTATAAATAAGGGATGCTTATGCATTCCAAAGGGGTTGATATTTTCGGAATATTGAGATCTATTGTGAAGAAGAAAGACTTTGTGTTTTCTTTTAATCATTTGAGGAATAGGAACTGGTGCTATTTTGCAAACTTTGTGTTGTGAGATGTATCTTTCTTAAGATACTGTTCTTATGTTCATAATCTTAAGCTATTATTTATTTAGCATCTTGATTGTTCTAATCATTTCAAACATTACATTTGTTATCTAAAGCTCGTATGATTATTTCATGCTTTGTGTTTACTCGAAAGAAAATACATTCTTCTCATTTCCTTTCCATTGTGTTTCTTCCATAGTAGTAATTTCCTTTCTAATCCATTTCATTTTGAAAGAGCAATATCTTCACCTATTATGGATATGGATTTTCAGATTCTATCCCAACCCCAATGGTTAGATTAGTGTGGATACTGTACATATTATTTCTGCCGTGTTTTAGATTAGTAATAAACAGGAAGCCTCACATGTCTTTAAGGAGGGATTTAATCCCATGTACTGTGGTTGAACCTCATATTTTGGCGTGACAAAATATCCAACCAAAAAGGAGCTCAAGGGTCATTATAACGTATAAAAAGGTTTTGCCACCTCAGTTAGAGGACTGAATATGTCCCTGCACATGTCATAATAATTACAAATTGCTATTTTCTAGATTCAAAGAGTTGTATCATGATGTGGTAGACTCTTTAGAGTTTCTAATTGTTCTTCATTCATCAAGTGATACTCGGACAATTATGTGAAGCTCTTCCAAAAACCAATGGACTTGAATTCGCAATAATAACTCTTTTGGATAGTTTTAAAGATCTCTTTTTTCATCCATTATATGTACTACTATTGAAGGAAAATGAAAATAATTTGGGTGACTTGAGAAGTCATGAAAGTGTGTAAGCTGGTATATAAATAGTTCGTTGTTTTGAACTGAAATACTTCTTGATAAAGCAAGTAATTTAAAAAAGAGATAGAGTTGCAAAAGGTGAAAAATGTACACTTGTTGTTGTTAACAAAAATGAAAAGGATATTTCAAGAAAAAGGTTAAGTAAGGTGGGTAATGATGTCATGAGTTTGTTTATAGAAGAATGAGTGAATATTACAAGAGTAAAGTGATTAGAATCTGTTGTAAGAGCACCATAGGAGCTATATGATCAAATTTTTATTGTATCTCTCTAACTAGGTGCTTGGATCATAGGGGTAGGTACTCCTTGCAAGTTGAAGCTTGTAAAACTAGCTGAGTGGGTGTTTAGCTATCTTCAAGTGGGTGCTTGAAGTTTTTGAAGTGGGTGTTTCATAGGTGCTCAACCAAATTGAGATCATTGTATGCTTTGTAATTGGTGTTCCTAATAAAGCCTTGGTTTCAAAGTGGGTTTTCTCCCTTCATGGATCTCCCACTATAATTATTGTGTTGTGAGCTATTGCCTTCTTGTATGTGCTTGATCATATGTTCATGTTACAGCTCTTGCCCCTAAGCAAGTGAATTTGGACTTGAAATGCTTTAAAATTTTGATTAGCATTAATTTACCCCCAAGTGCTTATGACTTTCAACATAGAGGAGTTGTACAGTTTCAGACCCTATGACAATCTAGGTTTGTAACTTCCTACGTGCTTCACTTGCTTGGAAATGATGCTCGTTGTGTGTTTCTCTTTCTCACACAACTTTAGGACGACATGTAACAAAGTTGAAGCCCTAAAAATTTTCAAAACCATTCATCAGAGAATTAATAATTAAAATAAAAAAACATTTGTGTGTGTGTGTGTGTGTGTGTGTGTGTGTGTGTGTGTGTTTGAGGCTGGACTACCCTTGGTGGTTAGACTCACAACTAGTGAACCAATCCAAGTGATGCACTACATATCCTTGTCATGAAAATTAAGCCTCATGTAGTTCTCCTAGGTGCTTGTGAAAGTGTATATAGAAAACTAACCATTAGTGGTGCCCTTATGTCTCTCAACACCAAGATAGTTGGTTAATTGCCTTAGCTATGTGACTGATTAACTAAAAATGGACTAAGTCATATATAGATAGGTAATGTAAGCTATGAAAAACTATAAATAAAGTAAATAAATGCAGTAAAGAAGTATGTAAGTAAGATAAACAATACAAGAGGAAATTTTTAACCCTAATGTGTAAAAGAGAGTGAGAAAATAACTCAGTTGATAACAAATGCTTGTCGGAGAGCGTCACAGAGGTCATTGGAAAAATCAGGAGCATGAACGATTGTGTGGAAATCCTGAAAAGGATGGATCTAGAGAATCTAACTAGACCAAGGTGTTTGAAGGAGGCCTAGGGTGCTTGCGGGTGCCTTGGTCTGTAATCTGGGCACCCTAGTCTGTGCAAAAGCTCTGAAACTAGTTTTTACAGGGTCAGAAGGTGGTCTGAAACCCTCGTTGTGTGTCACATCAACTTCGTTGTCCTACATTGAATGTCTCCAATACTCCAAGATGAATGAAAGACCTACAAGACCCCAAAACAAGCATCAAACCCTAAAAAAGAATAATACATATAAAGGGGTCAGACTATCCTCAGCAGCCACAATGGTGGACTTACTAACTGAGCGTTGCACTACATCTCAGACCCAATGTAGTTCTATGTGCAAGTGTGTGTGAACATGCCCTAGGTTTCTCTTGTGTCATTCACACTTTGTGAAGTAGTGAACAATAACTATGTGTAGAAAATGTAATAGACTGTGTGCATTGAATATAATAAAATCCCCCCTATGAAGTGTGATGCAAATGTCCTAGTCTTGATGATGGAGCTATGTGGATGCAACTAATCTCCAATGTAATAGATGGATGAAAATATAGATGGAGTGATAGTAGTAAGTGATGCTAGGTCCCTAACTATGGTCTCATAACTTTATATTTATAGGAATCTTGTATAAAAGAAAATCAACACGTGACATTCTTCCACCTGCCTTCCCGAGTC
>JAHRHJ020002202.1:0-13845 GCA_019776745.2 Taxus chinensis
TTCCATTTATGTGTTTGGGGTTGTCTGATGCATTTGGGGTTCACTTCGTAAAAGTATGGTATAGCATGTGCGTTCAAAGGGTATTAAAAAATACCCTTAATTCTAGTTTTTACCTCTAGTTATCCGATTGACAATACCCCCTCCCATTATATTATTAGAATGAAAATACCCCCTATTTTTTCCATGTACCTTACTTACCCATTTTTCCACGATAATTTTCTTTACCCCTTTTTATTTCTACCCTAATATATTAAATAGAAAATATATCATATTTCTCACTCGATTTTTTTTATATGCATTTTCTCTCAAAATATAGTTTTAATCCATTCAAGACCTATTACAAATTACCTTGTAAATGTAAATATTTAATCATTTATTAATAGTTCTTCAAATAATTAAGATGGTGAAATAATATCACTTGTGTTGAAAAGTATACTCAATCCTAGTTTTATACCATCTTATTATTTCTTGGTTAAGAATCTCTTAATTGAGTTTTCTTTATTTAAAAAGAGATTATAATTTAAATTTATGACCACACTCATTAAATTTCAATGTTAAGGTGTTTAGTTCTAAAAACTAGGGTTCAAATGTTTTAGTTTTATATTAAAATTAAAACTTGCTTTCCTTTGGCCCACTTATCTAACCTACTCCCAATACCTGATTCAGAATATGAATAAATTAAACCCTTTCACCCCCTCATGTCTACCAATATATTGACTTTAATTTTTCTTATTTTAATTACCTCAATATGAACCCACGTGCTATGATATTGCCTAGCTAATGAACCCCCCGTGGTCTGATGGTTAATTTATTGTCCTTGCTCCTTGTTGGCTCTGTTTCGAGCCTTGATGCTTATATTTTGGTTGTACAAGTTTTTTATCCCTTAAAAATCAAGTTATTTACCTAATCGAAACAAAATGACTACCAAATACCAAAAATAGGTAGTGTATTATGATCCTACAAAACTACCAATATACTCTGCAAAATATCATTGAAATGAATCAATATGAAATGAAGACTAAATGCCAAACATAGGAGAGTGTCCATTGATCTCATGAAACTAAAAAATATCATTTATTGATTAGTATGCAATAGATCAACAAATTCCAAACATAGGCGGTGTCTACTAACCCTTGTGAAACTTTCAATTATGAAAATATATCATTGTAAATATCATGGAAATGATTCAGAAATCAAATGACATAATGCCGATAAAGAGGTGCGAGTCAACTAAATCCTTGAAACTACCAGTGAAAGTAATTTGTCTGCACAAATGTCACATCCAAAATGGTGAAACTGCCAATATTGCAAAATATCACCTGGTGCAGGTTGCAAACCAATTTTCTAGTATAAGAAAAATATACTCTAATTATAACAATATGTAATAGTTACAAATAAATGCCCATAAATAAGGGACTGAAAATTCTGTGAAATTATTACATATGGGTACAAACTTTTTGTATTATTATTATACTTACAAATAGTGCCCAATAGGGTCTATAATAATCCATGCATTTTCACAATAAAAAGAGACAACAAATACTCTAAAATTTCAAATCTAAAATTAGACATTCTAAATATTCCCACTGAGCTTGCATACACTACTGCCAAAATAAAAATGGAATCTGTAAACCATAAATGTGACAAGAAATTCTAAGTACGATAAACCTTTCACTCAACTCTTCCCTATAGGTGACTACAAAAAAATTAGATTCAAATCTGAAAATGAATATGGGAATATTTCCTTTCAACATACAATGAAATCCCACAAAATTGCTTTGAAAAATTGCAAGCATATTACTAATCACATCTATGTGAACATGAAACTAAGGAATTGCTTAGGAAACCACTTTACTAGATTATAATTTTTAGGTGGTTTAATTCCCCAGTAAATACTTGGGTATCTGCATGGGTTTGATAAAAAATCATTGGTTTCAAAATGCTTTCTATCCTAATAACTCTCCACTATTTTTTTGGATTAAGCTTCCAACACTTGTCAACCTCATTACCTTTCCTATTACAATGGGCACAATTCCATTTGTCCACATTTTTAGGAAACTTAACTGCCATTTTTTGAACCATGTTTAGGGGAATGGCCTTTCAAAATATTAGCCAACAATGATTTCCTTTTTCCAACACTTAGCTACATAGTAGTTAGAAAATTCAAAATTTAACCTACATGTATAAACGTACCAAACATTTTGTGTATCTAATCCATAATCAAAAGGAAAGTTGGAATATTTGTGATATTTATAATCAAAACTTTTAAATTTTTTCCCATTACTATTTTTACCTTTCATGGAATGTGGTGGAGGCTTCTACCTTGTAGTATCAACTATCCTAGAGCATTCACCTTTTTCATTATGAGCACCAAAGACAAATCCCAAACATGTATGACGATGCCTATACTCTACCTAAATGGGGTTAACAATTACTTGGCCTTTTTTTCCAAGGTTTTTTTTCCATTAAATACCATTTTAAATAGTAAATTTGAACCTATTCCTCTAATATAAAAAAATAATTTTCAAATTGATTTGAAATGGGAAGATTCAAGAATTGGAAATATACTTATGTAGTGCTTATCTCAGAGTCATTGCATGCACTTGTGGGAAAGGAAGGTCCCGATTGTCTAATGGATTTATTTTTCCCCTTCTTGTCACCACCAATTTGTAACCATGCTAAGAGATCATGCTTGGATTTCAATTTGGTTTTCAAATGTTCACATTCCTCTTCCAAGGAATAGTACGCCGATCTTAGGAGAGCATTGTCTTCCTGGATATTGTGGTTGTATGCCTTAAGCTTATTGAGATTATCTTATTTTGACAACTTTTCAATAGTTCACCTGTACCTTTCCAATCACAACTGAACCAAGTATATAATTCTAGAACAATAAACTGTCAATCAACAAACTCTGATACCAAAATATATGATCTGTAAACTATAGTAAAAACCCTACCCATCAATAGTTTAAAAACAAGATTTTGATTAATATCTCAAATTCGTGATTTAAATAATTTGAGATCTGATTAAAAACCTCATTGTAAAATTTTAAAAACCTAAACCAAAACTTAATGCTAGTGATAAAAAACTCATACAAATCCACTATTTAGCTTAAACATCCAATTCATATTTAATCTCTTCAAATAGCCTTCTTGATCAATTTATTGTATTTAATTATCAAATCTTAATGATAATTTAAATATGATATAAACTGAAATAATAATGAAAAATAAAATAAAACAGAGGAAAGAGACCAAGATTGATACAGTGTTCGGTAAAAAATGCCTACATCTTCAGGTTCATTCAAATCGATCCATTAAAAATAGATTATAAGTACAATTTAAAAACTTACAATACCATAATGAATCAAAATACCTACAAAATTATACACAAAGACCTTTGGAAGAATCTGATAAAACTTATTAATGTCATTCTAACTTCCCGTAGCAAGTGCACAATAACTTTCCCAACATTTTACGTCAAAGTGTCACTTGAACCACTTACAAAGTTGTCAAATATACCCCGAAATGGTAAAAAAATACATCAAATAGAGCGTCTATGAATTCTAGAAAAATCTCCATTTCACTCTGAGATCTGAAAATGTCATTATGATGTCCTAAATTGCCATTCTTTACAAATCTCCCTTTACAATAAAATACATAGTCCAAAATTTGACCCCCTTCACATACAAGTGTCTCCTTTATATACCATGTGCAAGTGGTTAGTGGGTTGGTAAGGCCACTTATCCTTTTATGGAAGGTGAGGAATTCAAATCTTCTTAGCTCCATATTTGGTATGTAGTGGGTTTGAAATCTCACATGTATAAGATTAGAACTAATTTAATCCTTTAAATAGGCTTCAACCACCCTTTTATCTCGTGGCTATGACCATGTACATGTTTTATTTTTCCATTTAGGAAAAACTCCCCCGCGAGTTCATTGGAAATGGTTGCCTTGGAATTGGTGAGTTGGGATTTATTGTCTCTACCGCTCTGTGAGGTGGATAGGTGAGATGGTTTGTTTGATAGTCTTCCATTGAAATAGCTCGTTTGACAAGGATAATAAGTAAGGTGGCAGGCCTTGTGGTGGCTTGAGGACCCACCACGTGGACCTATCTAAAATCACCAAATCGATGAGATTTTCATCTTCCATGTGTTAACATGAGAGCACAAAAAGTAATGTGATAAAAAATATAGTGTAATTAAAAAGTTAAAATTTCACTAATACCATGGTGGTCAAGTCCCCTTTCAAAAAAAAAGTGGACCCCACTATTGAACCCCCCCTTTTTTGCACACGATTGAAGAAGATTGGTGAATCAAACCAAACATTTCCAAGTTCATTTTTTTCTTCGGTCAATCCTTAAATCATGCAAATAGGTTCATGAAATGAACTAGGGTCCTACTTGACCTGTGCTTGTGTGTTGACCAAAATTTACCTAAACTTTTACCAACAACTTGAGAATTCAGTGTTTGTTTTATTCATTCTAATATGCATTGGAAAGCTCTTGGAATTATCTTCCATACTATAATATTTTAGGGAGATATTGGGAAACTTTGATACCTAGAATTACCTCTAGATAAGTAAAGGATAAAATGAAGAACCTTAAAATGTGATTAAGGATTAGTGTCAAATAGTGGATGTAAATAAAAAATATATGATTGTGTAAGGTAAGATATTCCTAAGTGAGATGAAATAGAACAACTTTATTTTTCTTATAGAAAAGACCAAGGAGAATCAGAGAAGGAAGAATGAAGATAAGGAGGTAGCAATTTGAAAATGGAATTGAATTTGTTGACGAATTTGTGGTGGTCTTTATTAATGATTTACCTAATGAGGTTTTTCTTGATGAATATTGTTGATCATTATCGAATGTATTTGGTTAAGTTATATGTAATATGAATCTAACTTCAAGCAACTGAGCATTTATGAAAAACCTATTTTTATTATATACAATATGACAATCACCAGTAGGAATCTGGTTAATTAACTTATTAAATTTTGACAAACATTCTCTCATGGGATAATGTGAAGGAAGTATGCATGTGATCATGATCAAAGAATATATTGCCACAGATGAATATAATTGGAGAATAATATCATGATATGGGCCTGCATGTACCATGGGTAACTTATGTCCTATGATGAGACATGTCCGTGTGAGGTGGACTATGAGACTGATGTATCTATCCTGAATGAGGAGTAGAAGCTACATGTAGAGGAAATGCAGGTGTATATATAATAGTAACAGTAGGAATTGTAAGAGCTCTAGATACGATAGGAGTATGTGTTAAATCCATGTAGCCATCATGAGAATATGTAGAAGTAGGTGCACTAATGATATCTAGTATTTGAAAATGTGGCAATAGGGGTAGGAAAATCCAAAGGATTTCATAGTGGTATGCCTATAATAGTGATAATTAGACTCTCATGTACAAAATTAAGCCATAAGTGAACTTTGGATGGCACGCCTTTGGCATCCCTAAGTAAGGGTGTCCTAAGATATTGTCACAATGCACAATAATAAAGCCAATAGTAAAAGGCATAGAGAAAGTGAGAGGCCCAATAGTGATGGGAAGAATGAAATTCCCATGAGAAGTAAGGGTCATATGTGTCATCTTAAATAATAAAAAATGATATCTTGCAATAAAGGTAATGAAAATGCATTGCACTTGTATGTAAGATGCACCATAACATTTTTGATAGCTTGAGAACCAATAGAAGTGTCAATGTGTATTTTGTGTGATGTAAAGGAAGCATAAAATCAACATCAGTGAAAGAAATGATAGGTGAAGGTAGATAAAAAGTACCAAAAAGAAATATAAGAGGATGATATGAAGATGAAGGATGAGGAACAACATGATAATAATGATTTGAGGAGGATTGAGGAGCTCATTTTTCAAGCTTAGGTACCTGATCTTTAAATATTTTAAGATTTCCACTGTCACTACTTAGATTTTGGAATGGAAACATTAGATTTAGGAAAATCAATGTCATTATTTTCAATCAGATCTTGAATGATATGTCTAATCTTGAAACACTTATCAGTAGAATGGCCATTGCATCTATGATAATAACAATGTGCATGTTAATTCCTACATATCCCTCTACAGTTTTTGTGTGAATCTAGTCTATTAGCCATTGGGAAGCCCCTAGTTATTGAAGAAGCTACTGAACTCATGTACCACTCAATGTTTTCACTAATTTTGATTAAAATGGACACCTCCCAAGCCCTCCCATCTAACATTGTTCTTTGCATTTAGGATAGATCCTGGACCCAAATGATTGACTATGAAGGTATGCCTTTCATATGCCAATTTGTTTCTTGATTTAGGATATCTTTCCTTAGATTGTCAAGTCTTGAAACATAAAAAAGTGGACTTAGTTCCTTGGTGGATGGATGTTATTCCTTAACACCTGGGGGTATGTGGAGAGGTGAATATTTCGGAGGCATTTAAGTCAGATGAGGATATCTTAGTGAAGGAATATTATTTGGTGGACTAATTATTTCTTAATAATACCAAGACATTCATTCTAAGTAATATAGAGGAATAAAAAAATTAGATTTAGAGGATAAAAACCATGTGGTTTATGTAGATAAAGGTGACGCTCAATCCAATATGGAAATAGAAAGTTTTATCCCATTATCGTTAGCTACGTAGGATTCAAATTAGATGGTGGTGGGTATAAAAAATGGTCAAGATAAGCGGTTACTTGATAAGAAGAAAGTACATAACTATGATCTCAAAAAGTGAGGTAATGGTGGCACTTGTTTGAAGGATGTTTATTTTATTGTTTTAGATCCAGTATTTGTACTTTGTTTTGTTTGTTCCTTGTGATTTCTCATTGAATATATTTCTTCTTTTATATTCTCTTAGAGCCTTTTCAAAAATTTACCTATAAAAAAATAATGTGCATGTTCATCGAATTTGTTTCTATGAGGCCTATTAGGATCTAGCTCAAGAGGAGGAGGAAGAGAAATCAGATTGCTTTCAAGGAGTTGAGGTATGACATATGTGGTGGGTATGGAAATGGATTAAAAGTATGGCATTTAGGTCATAGTTGTAGCTTCGTAGGTTGAGATATAACATTAATAGTAAGCTTAGATTCACTAGGATTTCCATTGAAGGTAAATTTGTTTGAAAATTATTAGTAGAAGCATATGAAATATTAACACTGTATTAAGTTTTCCTAGAGAAAGTAACTTGAACACTCCACTTTTAAAAGTATGACATATCTGATCAAAAGAGTGAAAAGAATCAAAGAGTACACACTCTTGTAAATGAGGTTATAGGATTTGGATAAAAGGATATTATATTTCAGATTCAACCAGGATGTTGTTCAATTTAGAAAGACTAGTCTTAGAATGCAACATATAGTAACTAAGATGCTTGTTAGTTCCTTTCGTCATTTTGGTCACTTGTGCATATGATATATTTATGCCAATATTCATGGAAACATGAGGTAGATATATATTTGAAAGAGGAGTAAACTATCTAATGGAATGCAAAGGAAAATTGTAAAACCATCGTAAGGTCTAATATTGTAAGCTCTTACGAAACAACTTAGTCAAGAGTGTGACTTCACAAGCATAATCCAAGCATGGAACATGAAATGAGAGAAGTTTCTCTTGGGGATATCCATGGCCATCAAAGAGAAGAAACTTGTGTGTGCGAAAATTTGGAGGACCTAGATAGGAAAAATCCTTGGATGTCAGAGGACTATGAAGAAGTGGATAGTGAAGGGATGGAGAAGAAAAAGAGGATGCTTGTTGCAATTAAAAAAAATTAATAATCAAACTGATATCCTTGCTATACAGGTAATGAAAAATGCATTCATTGTATGTAAGATGCACCATAACATTTTTGATAGCTTGAGAACCTATAGAAGTGTCAATGTGTATTTTGTGTGATGTAAAGGAAGCATAAAATCAACATCAGTGAAAGAAATGATAGGTGAAGGTAGATAAAAAGTACCAAAAAGAAATATAAGAGGATGATATGAAGATGAAGGATGAGGAACAACATGATAATAATGATTTGAGGAGGATTGAGGAGCTCATTTTTCAAGCTTAGGTACCTGATATTTAAATATTTTAAGATTTCCACTGTCACTACTTAGATTTTGGAATGGAAACATTAGATTTAGGAAAATCAAAGTCATTATTTTCAATCAGATCTTGAATGATATGTCTAATCTTGAAACACTTATTAGTAGAATGGCCATTGCATCTATGATAATAACAATGTGCATGTTAATTCCTACATATCCCTCTACAGTTTTTGTGTGAATCTAGTCTATTAGCCATTGGAAAGCCCCTAGTTATTGAAGAAGCTACTGAACTCATGTACCACTCAATGTTTTCACTAATTCTGATTAAAATGGACATCTCCCAAGCCTTCCCATCTAACAATTTTTCTTTGCATTTAGTATAGATCCTAGACCCAAATGATTGACTATGAAGGTATGCCTTTCATATGCCAATTTGTTTCTTGATTTAGGATATCTTTCCTTAGATTGTCAAGTCTTGAAACATAAAAAAGTTGACTTAGTTCCTTGGTGGATGGATGTTATTCCTTAACACCTAGGGGGTATGTGGAGAGGTGAATATTTCGGAGGCATTCAAGTCAGATGAGGATATCTTAGTGAAGGAATATTATTTGGTGGACTAATTATTTCTTATTAATACCAAGACATTCATTCTAAGTAATATAGAGGAATAATAAAATTAGATTTAGAGGATAAAAACCATGTGGTTTATGTAGATAAAGGTGACGCTCAATCCAATATGGAAATAGAAAGTTTTATCCCATTATCGTTAGCTACGTAGGATTCAAATTAGATGGTGGTGGGTATAAAAAATGGTCAAGATAAGCGGTTACTTGATAAGAAGGAAGTACATAACTATGATCTCAAAAAGTGAGGTAATGGTGGCACTTGTTTGAAGGATGTTTATTTTATTGTTTTAGATCCAGTATTTGTACTTTGTTTTGTTTGTTCCTTGTGATTTCTCATTGAATACATTTCTTCTTTTATATTCTCTTAGAGCCTTTTCAAAAATTTACCTATAAAAAAATAATGTGCATGTTCATCGAATTTGTTTCTATGAGGCCTATTAGGATCTAGCTCAAGAGGAGGAGGAAGAGAAATTAGATTGCTTTCAAGGAGTTGAGGTATGACATATGTGGTGGGTATGGAAATGGATTAAAAGTATGGCATTTAGGTCATAGTTGTAGCTGCGTAGGTTGAGATATAACATTAATAGTAAGCTTAGATTCACTAGGATTTCCATTGAAGGTAAATTTGTTTGAAAATTATAAGTAGAAGCATATGAAATATTAACACTGTATTAAGTTTTCCTAGAGAAAGTAACTTGAACACTCCACTTTTAAAAGTATGACATATCTGATCAAAAGAGTGAAAAGAATCAAAGAGTACACACTCTTGTAAATGAGGTTATAGGATTTGGATAAAAGGATATTATATTTCAGATTCAACCAGGGTGTTCATTTTAGAAAGACTAGTATTAGAATGCAACATATAGTAACTGAGATGCTTGTTAGTTCCTTTCATCATTTTGGTCACTTGTGCATATGATATATTTATGCCAATATTCATGGAAACATGAGGTAGATATATATTTGAAAGAGGAGTAAACTATCTAATGGAATGCAAAGGAAAATTGTAAAACCATCGTAAGGTCTAATATTGTAAGATCTTACGAAACAACTTAGTCAAGAGTGTGACTTCACAAGCATAATCCAAGCATGGAACATGAAATGAGAGAAGTTTCTCTTGGGGATATCCATGGCCATCAAAGAGAAGAAACTTGTGTGTGCCAAAATTTGGAGGACCTAGATAGGAAAAATCCTTGGGTGTCAGAGGACTATGAAGAAGAAGTGGGATAGTGAAGGGATGGAGAAGAAAAAGAGGATGCTTGTTGCAATTAAAAAAATTTATCTTGTAAATCATGATACAAATACTCTAAGGCATGGGTTCCAAAATAAGTGCTAGTTTAGATGTTAGAAATGAGAAGAGAAGAAAGGTAAGTGTGTGGTGTAGATATAGGAATATTGCTAGTGGAATCACACACAATGAGAAGAGGGGAGGAAAGTGGAATAGAAGATGTGACAGACATACTGGGGATAATGGTGGTATCTATAGAACCAGAGGCAAAGAAATGTTGGGATTATTCGTGATAAACAAAGAGCAAGAGATCAAGATTATTAGGATGACTAGCAACACATTTAGGTCTTTAACATTTTTCATTGGTAAACTCTTGAAATGTGCTATTCATGATAAAAGATAGGAAGATCTCGATATGGGTGTGTAAGGATTGGGTTCACCAAATTATTTATATAAATTTATATATTTATCATAGGAATGAGATCAAATGAATACATTAATAACAAACAAGATCTAGTATGCAAAGTACAATTAAGTATACAAAATAGGAGATACGAGTGACTTATCTTGTATTGGGAGATATGGGATGATTATGGGCTAGAAATTTACTAGGAAAAGCTATATCTTTGGACTACACATGATTTGTATGAGAAATTGAGATTTGATACTTCTTTTGATAGGAGCGCCAAAAAGAGGGAAGGACTGCTTAGGTGTTATTGTCTAATCTGGTCTACTCTTTTCGACCCGGCCCAACCCTCCCAACTTCTGATGTCAGTTCGGTGAATCGGCTTCCCGCACCCATAGATATAGGCATCCGGTATCTGGGACAATGTATCTATGTGTATGGGCACGGTGATGTACTATATAGAGTAGGGCCGACTTCTGAAGGTTGTGCCAAGGGCCATCAATCTCAGATCGCCAGCATCACGAGCCAATTTAGGATTCGTTATTATATGTTTGCTCTAGTTTTTTGTTGTTTTTGATGTGGAAACTCTTATCCGTTTAGTTAGGGTCTGTATATATATTATTCCTTTATTTATTTGTCATATTAAAACTATTATAGGGTTACTATGTTACTCCCGATCCTACAAAATAAACCCTATATACCAGCACAAAGCTCAAACACATATTAGGTTAAACAAATAATGCATATAATTGATTTAGATAGACCTCGGAGATCACCCCAATGTGATTGTCACTAAGTGGTACACTACATTTATGACTATATTTAGTTATTTTGTGTGCGTGATTTAAATTTATGTCCTTTGAAAATATGTTACCCTTGTGCCAGTCGCTCCAAGATAACAAGCTACAACTACTTTTCCTAGAAGATGAATGTGTGAGATGGAATTCAAAATTGTCTCTTCCTATGCTATGAATGATGTAGCCCAAATTTATTCTTTGAATATTACTATTTTCCCAAGGAGTAGATGGTAGACAGAGAGTGATAGATTAAATGTCCCATCCCTAGTAAATGTAAGTAAGTCATGTATGTATATGATTCCCTTGTTTGAATTTCTTCATTAATTACTGAAAAGCCAACCCAAAGTGATAAAAGAGACTCTAGAAAATATACCAAATGATGTGGTAATTCAAAATCAAGAAAATGAGGGAAAGGGAAAAAATATACCAAAGGGAAAAGTAGCACCTAGGGTTATCCTTTCCCTAATGGATGGTAATGTCAAGATGCTTAGAAGATGTAATGATCAATACAAGGTTGGGTCACATGTCGTTTAGTATCCAAAAATAAAATGGTCATTCTAGAAAGGAAAATAACAAGAGTGTGGGAAAGATAAAAGAACTGCAATATTAAAATAAGTGTTGTTAATGTTTAGTCTTCTTGCTTAAGAATCATGTATATAATGAAATTATTAGAGGCATGATGCAAGTAGAAATTGTGACATTTCATGAATACAATTTCCTCACAAAATCAATGTTTTAACGATCACAGACAAAAAATAATGATCATAAAAACTACCCAAAAATCCAATAAAAACATAAAATATCTAACCCTTTCCTAACCTAATCATCCTAATAATATTTTTGACATTAATAAAATACACTTTACCCCACCTAGACACTAGATAAGAGTATAAATCTTATTCCCACAATAATTATAAACATGTAACTGGCCTATCCTACCACTCCACCATGTGCTATTGTCACTCTTACCATAAAATCCTACCATCAAATCATTATCACCTCTACGTATTCTATATCCATGTAGTGAACTTTCATCATTCACCTGAATCTCAAAATTCTCCATCCATGAATTCACAAATGATTTCAAAATTTAGACAAAATGTGAGTATATAGCCTCTTGTTGGAATTCAAAAATTACCTATATATATATATATATATATATATATATATATATATATATATATATATATATATATATATATATGGTCATACTTATGTGTTTTGATCCTCTTTTAAGAGAATTTACTAATTTTACATCTTTTCAGGTACTGGGTAGCTCCTAAAATATGTGTTGTATTCCCTTTAAATATTTATTTTGTATCATATGTTGTTTTCATTTGTGTATGTGATGAAGTTCATTAGTAATAGACAATGTATCTCAACCCTATGAAAAGAATAAGTCTACTTATTTAAAATTTTATTTCAAATTCACTAATTTCATACATAATTTGGACTTAATTCACTTTCATCTATTGAAAGAGAGTGATCATAGAATATAACTAAGGTACGGTATTATTATCCTCCCTCTTTTCTTTCCATGTGAACTTATCAAACATCTCACATTATACCACAAGGTGGAAATATGTACATCTTAAATATGATAAGAATTTTCAAAATGTTCAAAAAACTTCTCTTCGTATATTTTTTTTTTTGCATTTTTTCCAACATAGGTATTTCTAGCCTATCCTTTGTATCAGGGAGATTTTTCTTCCTCTCTTTTTCTAGATGTATTAAAAAAACATTGAAAAAATTATGTGACAGTTTAAACTTATGCTACAATAGTCACGTTAACCATTGTGGCACCCTTGTTGACGATCCCTTGTAGATATTGGTTATTTTATCCCGCTTTGTTTGTCTTCTCTCCCTTGTTATATGGATGTGATTTTTGTACATAATTCTCAATTTATATACATATTTATCCTCATTGTATCCTGAAATTTCTCTTGTTTAACTTTTATAAACCTTTGATCTAGATTTTAGATTATAATTGATTGATATCTCTCAGAGAACAAATATTGTACATAGTCACAATAATAAGCTTCTTTGTATATTTCAATATGAAATAAAATAGCTATTATGTAGGCAATATAATTGCTTAAACTACTTCCTATTAAATAGGAAGCAGAATTAACAAATAACTCGTTTAATCAATTTACGGGTGTAATAACTGACTTAATAATACGAGTTGTTTAAACAACTCGTATGACAATATTTATCTATATTATATTATTATTAATGAGTTATCAAACTCATATAATAATATAGTGAATTAATAATGTTTACAACAATTATTTCCTAACATTCACCCCCTTGGTGTGAACATTATTAATTCTCAATATTCACCCCCTTAATGTGAACACGATGAAGAATCATATTTGAAGAATTTTAACCACCTCCTGAAATCACTACTTAGACCAAGTACAAACTCCATATATTATCTCTTTACCCTCGTAAAGGAATAGTGCAAAGCTGAATTATGAAGGAATGATACCTTCATCTTTGGGTTCTTGTGGGACTTTTCCTTCCTCCCTGAGCACCCGAATTATGAATCTCCAAGATCCACAAGCTTCACACTAATTGGATAACCATTTTTTGAGTCTATCTTGAAATATTATCCTTCTCCCCAAAAGCGAGTATTCTAAAAACATGACTCCACAAAAAATTCTGGAAAGTGGTTTATTTAGCACACAACACAACAAGAACACTGGAAATAGAAACATACTCAAACAACCAATTGAAA
>JAHRHJ020002203.1:0-13840 GCA_019776745.2 Taxus chinensis
GCTTATCCACCTATCTCTAAGATAGGATAAGAAATCCACTCTGACGAATCATATTCCATACCTTAACTCTTATCTGTACATGTAAGCTTATCTGTTAAGATAAGATAAACCTTATCATTTTACATGGGTTCCACATTTTTAGAATTTTTACAAATAAAATACACAAAATATTTATGACCTCACTCCTTGTCCTTATTACCAATATAATATTTCTAATTCCTTAATCATGCATAGTTGCTACTTCTCTAATTATAAAGGAAATATCTGACAATCTAAAATCACCGGATCCACTTACAATCAAAGGAGGTTTACTTTTTACAACATTCCTATTGTACTTTGAATGTTACCGTACTCCACATGTATTGGCGTTACCGTTAAGCTGACGGCGCCGTTATGCTTCTATCATGATGTTTTTGCTTGGATTAGACTTAACAAGATCCTATTCCTAATACATATACTTGGTGTTATGGTTCATTCCGTAGCTTGATTTCAATTTAAACAGGCATACAAGTCCCAGTATTAAATAGGTAGTCCCATTGAATCAAACTATTTTCCTCATCCATTCATACGGATATTCTCCAAAGTTTGAAGGGGCATGATCTTTTGACTCAGTGTTCAAAATATTGCGAATAGTTACACCAAAATAAATGATCTTCCACGTTTCACCCACTTTAGCCAGTGGAAAGGTCTGATATTCATGTTATTCCCCAAGAATATGAGGTAGGTCGTAGGTAAAGGAAATGGAGGAAAAGATTGACTTCAAGCTGATGATCAATATAGGATTATATCTGTCAAAACAACTCAATGTGGATCAGGATTTGATCTGTTGTACTGCTCATTTCCTCTATCAATCAAAACGCCTTACCTGAGGATTCAACATATATTGGTATGGATCTTGGGGGTATTTAGTTTTGAATCCAGATGCATTAAGGGAAGAGAAAGTTGCCCACTCTTACCAAAGGAGAAGAATGGTATTACCCCGCTTCTTATAAAATGCTTTTTGTTCTACTCTAGATTAGATTGTTTAAATTGACATTGTGTGTTTGATTTAGTAATTTTGTGTGAAGATTCACTTTCAATTGTTAATTTTCATTTATTTATTTTTCAGTTATTCATGGGGTTTTAGACCTTCCCAACTAAATTATAATATGTTTCTTCCTTTTGGCCCCTTTGTATGCATTGTATCATTTGTAGAGAATAAACACGATTTGATCGCCTATCGATCCTTTCTTATCCCTTTTTCTTGTATCTGAATCTTTCAGTATATATCGTTATCTATCTTGCTTGGTTTATCGTATGCATTTTGGGGTTGTTTTTGTCTATTTGAAACACTGTGTTTCTCCATTCTTCGGGCATCACTTGTAGCTTAGTTCTTTCTATTATTATATCCCCTTTTCCCCTGTTTCCTTGGAAAGTTTTAGATTAGTATAGAGAGAAATCCTATGCAACTCTCATGTATGCACTAAACAAAGGAATAGGAACTCAACCTTTAATCTGGGAGCTTTCCAAGTTTCAAGGTCCCACACCTTGGGAAAGTTCAATGTTATCATCACACCAGATGATCCTACCTTAGAAAAGCATATTTTTAGAACTCATTTGGGGGTGTTGTGATTTTTCACTAACAGGTATTTCACATTTCTTGTTTGGGCCAGTTCCTGCACCCACTAATCATCATCATCTAGTGGATTTTCTCAACACTTGCGACCATGTTTTTAGTCACATGATGATGCATGTCTCTTCATCTCTTTGGTTTCACATGGTAGACTCAGATCTAACCCACCATGTTTGGAGGATACTTTATTC
Organism: Taxus chinensis; assembly: GCA_019776745.2. Lineage (NCBI taxonomy): Eukaryota > Viridiplantae > Streptophyta > Pinopsida > Cupressales > Taxaceae > Taxus > Taxus chinensis. The sequence continues at coordinate 1,804 of JAHRHJ020002203.1, forward strand.
CCTCTATGGATACCCTTCACATACTTTCGCTATTGTTGTTGCTATTGATTCCCCAAAGTTTTGGGGGTGTTTTTGTTCCTCCTCTATTTCTTCATGTATGACAATTCCCCCGACACAAAACGCTTGTTCTACTTCTTATGACGAGGATTGTGCACTCCGCCCATTCTTAATTCGCGAGTACTAAAGTACTCCTTCTCCTCCCTCACTATTCCAGAGAGTGTTTGACACAATCCCCATATCATCATAAAAGGGGATATTGAGCAATCTCCTAGATATAAGCCTCATACAGTCATCACACCACCCACCTTTTTTTATCTTAGTGTTTGAGGCCCCGTTCAACGAGTCTCCACCTTCATTAGATGGACTCATACTATCTGACATTGCTTCTTCTATTTATTAAGCCCCTCATTGGGCGAGTATCTACCTGACCTTAGTTATCTTTTCATAGAGAAAACTTGTGATGTACTACAGGTTCCCCATCCATATACAGTTATTCAGAGATCATCATCTCCTTTTGGGAGTGCCCCTTTTGGGACTCTTACCACTTCACTTTTCCGAGACATTCATTGATCCACCCTGCATGTGGATCCATTTTATGTTGTGGGGGATGTTTTTTTGCCTTCACATCAGTTGGACATCCTTTCTATAGGTGTTCACCCTTCATACTCTGACAGTTCTACATTTGTGACATTACCTTCAGTTCTGTCGCACTCACTTGCTAGACCTATGTCATACTTTCATGAACCAGACTTAGAGTTATTTGTTTTGTTGCCTTTGGTTTCCTTCGCAGAGTGGGAAGACTTACATCACATCATTTTTTTCCTTCTTAAGGGTAGGCATACAGTTCAGTGCGGGTTACTCTTCTTCAGTCCAGAGGTAGAGGATCTCATGATTAACATTTCCTAGATACTCTTAGAGTTGCCAGAGTTCAGATCATCCATGAACATCTTTTAACATCCCTCTTGTATCCCTCTTCTCTCCTATCTTCCTTCCAGAAAGATGTGTTTGTATATGGGCACCTTATCAGGCTTTGTAGTTGTTGGGCCCCATTGGCACATCTTTCTTAGTTGTCTAGGGGAGTCTTCTTTTATGTCCTGTCTACCATGAACCTCTCCCTTGGTTCATGATGGGGACTTGTTGGTGTGTGTGGACCTGCCTAGTCATCATCCACATCACATGGTGATTCATCTCACCTTGTTGAGTTATAGGTCTTAGGGAGTCAAATGACAATGTTAGATTCTATCATAAATCTGTCATTGTCATTTGCGTCAGTATGTCATAGGAGTTACATTCCTTATTATTTGAATTGTAACTCTCCTTTAGTGGCATCATATGCGTCAGTCCACTCATATGTGGTCAGTGGGCGGCCATAGGAGTTACTTCCTTTTTTAGGCATGGGGGTTACACAACCCCTATTTTACTTCCTTTTCGATCTATGCATCTGATCCTACTATGTTGTCTTATTGCATATTCTTTCAATTATTTGAATCTTTCTTATTACGTTGGAGTTACAATTTTTCCATCGGAGTGCAAATTTGTTGTGGTGCATTGTTTTGACATTGGTTCTCGTGTATCCCTCTTTCAGTTATTGATAGAATGGAGCCTAGATCTTAAAATTGGTCTGTACAGTCAACTTAGATAGTAAATTTGAGTCTCGAAGGTGCTAAAAAATATGTGTGTGTGGTATTCTAGTATCTGAGATATGATAACAAGCAAGCTTGAAGTATGAAGCATTACAAAATATGTCAAATTCATTTTTGAATTTCTTTAGATGTGAAAATGGACAAGGAGATTATCCTTTGGAAATGATAAGTTTGGCTTCTTATGTACAAATCCTAAGCCTAATTGACATACATTTCTATCTCTCGCATAACCTGCTTAACTTTATGCACTATTCTATTGTTCACTCACTCATCTGCATTTATCCAAAGCAACATATCACTTGCATGCATCTTTCCCGAAATTTTTTCTAAACATCATAAATTTTCTATCTAAAATTGTACAACATGTGACCAGTATGTACTATGGTTTAGGCTAACATATGCGGTCTATCTCCCACTCTCCAACAACTCTTTTCTCAATTTGATTATCATTTAGGGTTCATTTCACCTCATATAGATTTACCCACATTTAGATGGGATGTCATCTGAAGACCCTGACCAATTTCATATATTGAGTAACTCTAAGGTACCTATGTCAGACCTATGACTACAAACTTTCTTGAGATTAATCAAGAGAAGCTATTAAAAATTACATTCCTCCATCCACTTTGAAGGCTGCATCCTAAACCTGAGGTGGTTAAATCAAAAAAACATAGTGTCCAAGAGAAATTACCACTTATGGGATGAAGCACTCGAACTAGGTTTAAGATTATACCTTCCTAGACAAATCATCAAGATTCCATTGTAGGCCCTAGAGAAAATTATTAGGAAGAGAAGAGTTACGCAAAAGCATTACTAGGAGGATGAGAATTATAGAAGATTATTTAGACAGATTCAATCTTTGTGACTCTAAAGATGTGGATTTGTACTTCGAGACCACTACCCTACAAGGTGCAACAATATTATATCTTACAGGTTACACCCGTCACTCTCTATGAATCTAAGGGAGATCTTAAGGGCAGGATAATGAGTTAGGTGGATACATTGATTAATTACAGGATTGAACCTGACATTAAAGGAGAACTTTGTAGAATTCTCTCTCGTTAGAACAAGGGGTGGACCTAGGAAGGGAAAATCAATGAAAAGTTTGAATCCATAAATGAAAAAACTAATGTATGAGTGTAGCAAACTTTAAAACACACATTTTAGTTCAATTAACCTTTACATGTTGGATGGATTATAAGCTAAATCAAATGGCCTAAATTGAACCATTCAGCCATGTATGTGTCCTAGCATGTAGGAAGTTACTCAGCACCCTAATAAGGGACCACCTGTCCTATTCATATATGAGTATGCCAAGTATACTCTGCTATCTTTGAATCTAAAGCAAGCTTTGATATTATCATGTTGTTCAACTTCTTCTACTCCTAAAGATTCAGCTCCAAACAAACGTTAGTACATCATCCACGATTCAGTTAGAGTGCAAATTTTGTCAAGAGATAACCTACGTTTCCAAGGATAGTTCGATTCTCGCAAGATCATCTCTTAATCCTTGGTATCAGATGCCATGGGCTGCTCAAATAATACCACAAAGATGGGGGCAACCACCTTGGGCCCCTTGGCCAACTTAGAATCCCCAGGATTGGGTAGGTTAGTCTTGGTATGCTCAAGGACATCAACAACCATGGACCAGTCAAAATAACCAGTATTCTTGGTCACAACCTATATGGGGCCCTAGTAATTATGCTCAAGGGAAAAACATATCCTAATCAAAATCAACAAGCCATAATGGGTGCCCCAACACAAAATTCACAAACTAAAAATGTAGTCCAAACTAAAAACGTGGTTACTTAGGCATTTTTTTTGACTCTCCAAGGCGTTTTTAATCATTCGCCACATTTTTTGATAGCACACACAGGTGATTTTTTTTTTTTCAATCTTAGCCACGTTTTTTTTGTCTGCAGGGCATTTTTTAATCCCATCTACCCACGTTTTTTTTTTTGTTTTTTTTTTTTTTTTGTCTTCACAGGGTTGTAAAAGCATCTCTGCCTCGTTTTTTTGCTTCACAGGGTTGTAAAAAAATCATTTGCCACATTTTTTGGCCTGCTAAAACAAAAACGGCCTGGCAGAAGCAAAAACGGCCTGGACACTCTTCTTAACGCAGCGCAGGCAACATTTCTCTTTCTCTGTGTTTTTTCACCCTTGGCGCAGCCAGGCAACATTTCCCTGGTCTATTGTTTATCCTCGGCGCGCCCTGTTCCCTTGTTTTTTTTTGGTGTAGGCACATAAAACTTGACTGTTCATACCTGTCGCCACTGTACACTTACAACCAGTCAGTTTGGTAAGTTTTCCTTCCTTTCTTTTAAAAAAAAACTTACTCAATCTCTGCTTTTTTATAAAAACGAGCCGTGTAAGTATACATGCTAAGTTTCTTTACAATCAAACTTCTTTTTAGTAAGTTTTTTAAAAACATTTTCTAACTCTGACAAGTTTCTTAATTAGAAACATTATCTTTTTTAAAAAAATCTTCATCTAAATCTTCATTAGATTAGATCTAATTAGTTTTAAATTAGATCTAATTTTTTATTTAATTTCACATTATTTAAAAAAATATATTCCCTTGGCATTATAATTGGTCTTTGGATTGTTGTATTTCTAACCTTCTGTCGAGTGTCCGAAGACGAAGGGTGAGGTCCGGGATTGGCAGGTGGCTACTTCCCCCTCGCAATACAAACAAACCCTATCTCCAAATTTCCATGCCATTTTCCAACGAGCATACATACGACGGCACCCTTTGCATGCATTTAGGGCACTTTTTTAATCCGTTTGCAGGCTTATTGGCTTTTTCTCATCAAATTGCGGAATTGGTTTTTGCTATAACTTTTGACTCGTTGCTCGGTTTTGAGCACTTCTTTAGTCAAAGTTGCATGTTTTTTCACACTCTAGATGATGGGATCATTAGCTTTGTAAACGCACTAATTTTATAAAGTGCCGCATTCTGGGGGGTTGTCTTTGTATTGCTTAAGTCAGCTCAAAAAATTTTTTTTGAGCTTTGTTCTATTCCTTTTTTTCGTGGACTTGTGAGCGCGCCCGCCACAATTTTACGACAAAGGAATTATTTTGTGTGACGTGAGACGCTTTTTCTCACCACCAGGGTTGGCTTTCGCCTCCTTTCTATTTTTGCTTGTGCTTGTTTACGGTGTTCCTCTTTTGTTGCACTCCACGAAACACTGTTGTGGTCTCCCCTCTTGCGCGTTATTACGCTAATTGCAAGACGAGTTACCAAGTGTTTCAAACCGCATACATGGACCCGATTGTAATCAACGCACTAAACTATAAAGTGCCGAAAGCAGGGGGGTTGTTATTGTCCTGGTGTTTGTGTTTATTTTCTACTTTCTTTCTCTCTCTCTTTCACTATGGATGCACTTTCAATTCCTTTGCTTACACCATTCACTTTTTCGAATGGAGATCAAAAATAATAATTGAAACTAAGGGGTAAAGGGTTATACCGCATCACCATGGGAATTGAGACTGAACCAGACGACGAACCTGAAAAATCTAAGTGGTTAAACCGTAGTGATGAAGCTTTAGGTCCTCTTTGCATGTCCGTTTCTCCTGACTTGCTCTTTCCACATGGAGGCGTCTTGAAACACCTACATCTGCGTGGAAAACGTTGGATACGATGTTTGGACAACTAGGATGACATGAGAGCGCACTGAGTTGGAAAACGAACTACTAGGGTTAAATCCTAGTGACTTTAAAAACCTACAAGAGCCTTCTTCTCAAAATTTGTCCACATTAGATTATTGTTTAAAGATTCAGTAGAAAATAAAGATTCTTCAACTGATCTGTCTATTCGTCTCTCTAAACCTAGGTCCGCGAATACTCTGTCTGTCTTCGTGTCAACTTTCTACGCTACAAAAGCTGCTTTGGGGATACTTTTGGATTGATGTCCCTCCTGTGACTGTTTTTTTGGTCCCAACTCATTCGATAACGGACAAACTCATTCAATGGTGCTCTCAATTCCACGTCACATGCCTTGTATCAAGTAACATCACGGTAAAGAAGACGAAAAGAAGAAAGAAACTAAGCATGCTCACCTAATAATGGAACCCAGATCAAACCTAAAAATGACACAAACACGTCGACTTCTGAGGCCTAGGGCCTAGAAATAAGTATGTTGTGTTCCTATTCAAGAAGACTGGTCACGACGAGCAACACTGTTTTAAGAAACAGATGATCACTTATCTCATTTACTTAGAAAATAAAAATAAGTGTTCCTGAATCAATAAACACAAGTTGCTCTCTCCGAAGGCCGAGTCTTCTGCTGCAAAAGAAGGTGCTAGAAATTAAAGAAGAAAGGAAAGGCCCCTTGTAGCAAAGTTGCTCCTTCATACGATGATTATAGAAGGTTCCTGGTGCCTTGCACCCCATGGGTTCTTCGCATGTTGAGTTTTCCAACATCGAACCTTGTTAATGTCCCAATCACGAGGGTATGACACGACAGTGGCATTTTCCGGTAGTGGATCGGTAGAGATGGAGGTGGGAACATTTAACCAAGTGTTGAGTGTTCCTGACTCTCTACCACTCTCCTATCAGTTTACCAAATTACTCACCTTGGTGACTGAAGCGAGTGGAATTTGGTCACTAACTCGTGATTATTCGTGGAGCTTAACAATCCACTACAGTGGCTTCGGGAAAGGCAGATACTGTTCACAGTTGTACACCTTCTCCCACTTTACTTCTGTCTAACGCCCAGTGCCTTGCTCAACCATGCAAATTAGTTTAGTAAGCCTATAGGCAATGAGCATTTTGGACATCTAAACTATCGCTACCCCCCCGCTACCCATTAACATTGAGTCAAAACGAAAATTTGTCATCGGGTTTGCCGCCGTCGGTCAAGTTTCCTAAGGTATTTGTGAGGGTTGTACCCTGGAAGCATCCTGAAAAACGTTGATAAAGGAAAAGCCTTGAGAGCCACTCGTCCCCTTGGATCTTGTTCACAGTGATGTGTCGGTCCATTTCCTTCCTCCTTGCGTTTACTAAGCTCTTTAGTGGCTAACCTTCATTGATGACTATTCCGATATACTTTGGGTTATTTTCTTAAGCTTAAGTATGAAGGTCTTTGAACATTTTCACAGGACTTCAAGGCTCTTCTGAGAAACATGTGAAGCGGTCTATTCAAGGTTCGCCGCACGACAATGGAGGAATTGTAAACAATAGGTTCATGGATTTCTGTAACTTCTGAAGTGATCCTCTCTGCAGCATAACAGTTGCTTATAGCCCTTCACAGAATGGAGTCGCAGAAAAAGACCGTACTCTTAAGAGGAGAATGGCCACTTGTAATGATTCACTCAAATTCCTTCCTCCCACAATGTATGGGCGAAGTGGTGAATTGTGCAAATTACATTCAGACCCGTTTTCCACACAAGGCATAAAGGGATGCACACCCTTTGAAGCCTGGTTTGGCGGCAAGCCTGATGTTTAGCACTTGCAAGTCTTCGGATCCAAGGCTATGGCTCGGATTCCCAGGAAACGCAAGGCCTTAGAACCACAATCCAAACTTGTATCTGTTTTTTGTAGGGTATCCTGATGCCTGATGGCGGTGAAGGGATATCGATTGATGAATCACTTTCCATGAGCTATATATGAGAGAAGGTTTAATTTCGCGTGAGTCCTCTTTCGACTTCTACTTCTCTCACCTATTTTGAGGTGCTTCAAGCTCGCTGATTCGGATTCTGACTCATCAGTGATTGTATTGTTGAGCGGTTGCTCCTCTTCTTGACCCTCCCGACCATCAGACCTTTGAGTCTTTCTGATTCTGACATTAGTGATGATGAGGACTATGTCCCCTTCCTCCAGACTCAAGGAAGAATCTTCTGACTCTGAGCCTGATCTCCTGGTCCCCTTTGGGCTAGGAAAACTTTGCAAAGTGCTGGAGATTTAGTTGGAGATTACTTCGGATATGAGACGTACTCGCTCAGATTTCGTTGGACCCCCTCCTTCTTCCACCTCTGCTTCCTGATCGCACAGTCTTTCCGGGAGGCTTCCTGGTATTCTTTGAGTGGGAATTCTGCTATGGATAGGAGTAATCCCTCTCGCATGAAGAACGATACTTGGGACCTCACCACTCTTCCGAAAGGAAGAAAATCGTTCGGTTGTACGTGGGTGTTCCAACAAAGTAATGGAGTAGATGAGACGTCAAAAAAGTTTAAAGCGCGATTAGTAGCTATAAGGGTTTCTCCCAGATAGCTGGGGTTGATTATACAACAGAAACCTTTCCGTCCGGTTGCGAAGATGACTTCTATTCTCACTGACCCTAGCCTTCTTGCCCGCCGCAAACAATGGAAAGTCCATCAAATGGGACGTTAATAGTGCCTTCCTTCATGGTGACCTAGAGGAAGAGATACTAATGAACAACCTCCACCTCCAGGTTATGTCCAAGATTCCTCTTCGTTTGTAAGTTTAAAGAAGTCTCTTTTGGCCTTAAACAATCCCCTCGTGCTTGTATGCCAAGATGGACTCCTTCTACTTCCATCAGGGTTTTACTAGGTGTCACTCTGATCCAAATGTTTATATTCAGGCAGAATGACTCAATAACTCATTCTGTTCTATATGTTGATGACTTGTTGATCAGGCAGCTCTTCCTCTATTATTGTTCTGTGAAGATCGCCTTAGCCAACAAGTTTTCGTTCCATGACTGACTTAGGTCTTGGCTTCATTACTTTCCTTGGGATCCAGATTCACAATCTGACTCGGGAATCTTGATTTCGCAACCTAAGTATGTTCCTTGATTTGATAGCTCTTTTTTCAGATTCTGATTGCAGTCTTCTCCTACTCTCTTTTCTTCTTTCCCGGGGTTAATTTTTTTTAGATTGCCTACCTCCCTTGTTGATGGTATCTTTACCGACACGTTTATTTGGGAAGCTTGATCTACTTGACTCAACACTCAGACCGGATTTTATCATATGCTATTGGATCGTGTGTCCAGTTGCTGCAGGAGCCACATGAGCTGCATTGGAAAGTAGCTCCACGATCTTCATTATGTTCGTGGCCACTTCTATGCCTGATGGCATACACACTTATCATGGATGTGTTGATATTGACTTGATTGGGTTCACAGATTCTGATTGGGCCGGTGACTTAATCAATTCGGAAATCTAACTTCTTGCTACATTTCTCTCTTGGGTTCGGGTCCTATTAGTTGGTCTAAAGCAAGAAGCAAAATGCAATTGCATATCATCTACAGAGGCAAATACAAGGAGCAGTCAACGCTGCCACAGAAGCTATTTGGTCTACGGGTATTTGACGAGTTTGGCAATCCACTTTCGGCTGCCTACCATTATCTACTGTGATACACGAGCACTATCTCTATTTTGTAGAATCCAGTTCAGGCATCGCGGCGAGCACATTGAGATCCATATTCACTTCATACGGGATCTTATTCAGTGGTATCAATGACATTCATACATTCGACAGCTGATCCATTGCAGACTTATCACCAAGCCTTTCACTGAGATGACTTTTCTTCACTTACGACGGTTCTCTTCTTGGGGGGGAGTCTTCTGCAGCTACCCATCTGCTTAGGGCTATTTAGTCCCTCTTCTTTTCTTGTCTTCCTCTTCTAGGAAGATTGTGTTTTTTTATAATGGGCACCTTATCAGGCTTTTATTGCCGGGCCCTTTGACACATCTTTCTTCGTTGTTTAGGAGTGTCTTCCTCTTCCGTTCCTGATCATCACAACAACGCGCTACCCTAGCTTCGATGAAGGGGGGGTGTTTAGTGTGAGTTATCCTATTGTTCCGCCCGTCTCATGTTTGATGGTCATCTCACTGGGTTAGGGTTAGGGTTAGGTTTAGGGGTTTCCATATGTGTCTTGCCTAGGGTTCCTCGGCACCCTATATGTCCCCCTTTTCTATTCATTTATGAGCATGCAAGACTCTCCGCTGTCTTTCCTCTATGCAAGCTTTGTTCTTTTGAAGCAAGTTTTCTTCCATTAACTGGATCAATTTTTTCCTTGGGCTACTATCGCTGGAGCTTTCACGATTCCGTTGGAGTGCAACTACTTCATGGTGCCTCGTTTCCGATTTGATTCTCGCAAACTCTTTTCAGATATTTTAAAGTTGGAATTGCTTGGGCGCTTGCAAAAATTTGAATTACCAGAGAAGCTGGATGCGGGACAGAGTTATAGAGGAAAGAAAGGGAAAATGATGAAATGATGAGGTTGCAGACGGCTCACAAGATGAAAATTTTTTACACGCACCCCGCCACGCGCGCCTGCTCGGTGACCTACCGGTTAGGGGGGTCGAGGGAAAAAAGGATTACTTACAGATTCCAGCTATCCAAGGCCTTCAGAAAATGATTAAACGGGGGTTTCTCACATTACAGAATAAGAGAATGATTAGAAGGACTAATCAACAAGTTGGTTGCATGGCATTCCTAGTCATTAATCTAGGGGTTGGGAAAACGTATTAGTTCATGATCTGTCCAAACTGGAAATTTTTTGTTGCAATTGTTAAACCTCACTTTCTGAGACAAATTGGGTCACAGCAAAAGGTCCCCTTGAATATATTGATTTTTTGGGGGGAATTTGGGGATGAGTAGAAAGTAAAATTTATAAATGTAATGAGATTAACTCTTGTCAAAAGGTTGGGTTGATTCCTTAAGAGGAAAATTTAGAGACAACGTCTTCCTGAGAGACCAATCTAAGAAGAAACTATTAATTCCCTGGGTTTTTAAAATTTCAATCTGGTCAAGTTGTTCCAGGTCCAGCCATTGCAAGCTCTAATACTGTTTAAAGAAACTTTTCCCCTACTGATGATCTTAATCAATTTCGAGTTTAATTATGTCAATCTTGGAGCAATTTGGGTCCTTCCTTTATTTTGCAGAATGTCTGCAAGTAGTTTTTCTTATTCCATATTGCAATCTTGTGTGAAGTCCCTCAAACACACAGGTCTTGTCCTGTATAGTTTAGTGGCATTTGTAATTTTATTTCAAGAATATCCTTCATCCTGCAATGAGTAACAATTTAAAGTCACTTCACTGTCATTTGTTGATAAAGATTTGTTTGTAAGCCTTTGAGTGTATCTAGACTGGAGAACCAAGGGTCTTTGATGGTGTAATTGAGTTCCCTTTTAGCTTGATCCTTTGTGTTAAATTCTTGGAAGATTTTGTGAAACTGTGCCAAATTTGGGCCTCCCTTGATATGCACATCCCTTCTGTTAAGGAATATTTTAGTATTCCAAGCTTATGTCTTTATTCCTTTCCCAATTTTGTGAGTCTCTCCAAACTGGCAATAAATCATTTGCATCATCCTTCTTAATCTCCCACCAAAATTATTCAAAACAATGAATCCTAACCTAAACTACCCCTTATTTTCCTTGTATGGGACGTCCCCAAATGTTAATTTCTACTGCTAAAATATGTAGGGGGGAGTGAGGTGTACTTCCCTCCTTATCCATATTCGTTATTCGTAACCTTAGCCCTTCTAGAAATATCACCATTCTTGAGAATTGACAACTCATTAAGTTAAATTGTGGTGGCAATTGATCATATTTTCTCAGTCCCCTTTTCAGATTTGTGCAAAGAAGGATATCTTCATTCTCCTTCACCAACAGAGGTTACAAAATGGGGTCTCCACCCCTGGTCAAAAGGCACGCCTAAAGTAGTGAGGATAGATCAATCCTTAATGAGGTTTATCCATTTTTCTCCTATGCCCGAGTGGACAAAGAGTCGAAAAATCCCCTCCCCAGCTACAAAATGACTCCATAATAAGATTTTTTTGTCTCTCAGTGTCTTGCGAATCTTTGATGTTGTCTCATTTTCCCAAGGGAGAAAATCAATTTGATACCAACACCAGAATGTCGTCCCCCATTTCTAGGACAATGAAGTTATATGCCAAAGTTTTGAACCCCCATCAGCAACGCATATAGACCCTATACTGTTTTCTTACATAATATAAGTGGCAAATACGTTGTGAAGTGTCATGTTGTGTCGCGGATTTGTGTAATAATTGAGCAAAGTACAATTTTTACGTGTAATATTTTCAGTTTCTATTGGGGTGTTTTTGGCATTAAATTTGTACATCAAACATGTTAAATATGGGTAAAGGAAGGTCCAGATCTCTGAGCTTTTATAATTTAGTGTTGACATACATTTGACAAGACCACTTTTCTTGTGATTTTTTGCACACTATAAGGTGAAAATCCTTAGTGGCGACTCTGTTTGAATGATTTTTTTTTATAAATGTCAGTGGTCTTAACCTCTGTCATTGAAATTTCTCACTATATTTGTAAAGATTGGATGGAATAAGATATTCCTTCGTTAAATATACCGCTCATAGAAAGTTGTTTCTAGAACTAGGAAAGACAAATTCTGAAGGAAGAAGAATCTAGAAAGTTGTTGGAGATTAGAATCACGAAAGATTTATCAATTGT
>JAHRHJ020002204.1:0-13836 GCA_019776745.2 Taxus chinensis
CCTCCTCTAGCATCACATGGCACAGGAACATGCCGGCGCATTCGGTTTGGTGCCATGAACCACCGTTTGCAATATGTGCGTTGACAACCTACACTGGCTCCAACAGCATATTTCGAGCGTTTACCAAACAGTAGCGAAAGCGAGGAGCACCGAAAATGAGAAGTATAAAAAAAACGACTAGGATATTGTAGAGGCGTCCTATGCTGAGGTTCTGGATCGACGATGGTCCTCTCTAGGTTTGCCACGGAGTTTGTTTAGTAGTCACACGTCAAAGTTAATGATATTTTTTTTTGTCTTAGTCTTAGGGCTATAAGGGACTACGCCCGAACGAAAGAGTAGCCTGGAAGCAACGACACCTTTCGCACACCAAACCACCACCTCCTCTAGCATTCACCTACACTGGTCATGCCGGCGTTAGTCAGTTCGGTGGCCAGGAACCATCGTTTGCAAAATAGCGTTTGACAACCTTACACTGGCTCCAACTGCACTATTCACGTGTTTACAAATAGTAGTACAGTGAGAGACACCGGGAAATGAGACGGAAATAACTGAGAGAGGATATTGAGAGGGTCCCTACGCCAAGGTTTCCCAGATAGACAACGGCCTCTTAGGTTGCTAAGAGTCAAGTAGTCACCAATCGAAGTTGAACAATATTTTGCGTTCTCGGGGCTATTAAGGGACTACGCTACAAACGAAGTAGCCCTGAAATGATGAAGCAATGACCCTTTCGCGCACCAAAAACACCCACATCCTTAGTGTTCACCTGCCACACGGACATTGCCAAACGTAGTCGGTTGGTTCCACGACCCACCGTTTGCCAAAATATACGCGTTGACAACCTTACGCTAGCTCCAACGCACTATTTCAAGCATTTACAAACAGTTAGGACAATGAGAGCACCGAAATGAGAAGGAAAAAACTGAGAGAGGCTATTGTAGAGGGTCCCCCCCATGATGATGGTTTCACTCAGACGAGGCTCTCTAGGTGGGCACGGGTCTGATTAGTCCACTCGTCGAGTTGAATGATATTTGGTCTCGTTCTCTAAGGGACTAGGCCCAAACGAAGTAGCCCGGAAGCAACGAACCTTGGGCACCAAAAAACCACACTCTAGCATTAACCTAGCCACCCAGATGTGCCGGCGCATAGTCGGTTCGGGGCCCACGACCCACCGTTTGAAAAATATTAGCATTGACAACCTTACACTTATAAAATATAAATATTAGTGTTTGTAACCTTAAATATGAAACTACATGCGAAAAAATCTCCCCCTTGTTCATGATGAAAAAAAACCAGTTATACTTATCCCCTGTTTTACATATAAGGACAAAGGGCATTTTACATTTAAAACAGTTATTCATCTTTCTCCTCCTGATAGGATCACCTCTTCATTAGAAACATGAACCAAATGTTCTTAAATAAGCTCAAAAATTGAAAATTTCACTCAACAACTGATTTTGCTCTTTTCAAGGCATAGATGAAGAACTAAGTCCCCTGGGTGAACCATCTGCATGATTTGAACATGTTGATAACAGTGATATTGTCATCATTGATAACTTTTCTTTGAGTAAGAGCACCATCATTCACCGTTGTAGGATGCAAAAAAATTCAGTCATCACAAAAAGCCTTTTCTCACCTCAAGAATCCACTATACCAGACCACATACCTAAAACATTCATCTCTATAGAAAAATGATTCCTTCTTACCTTCATCTTTGGGCCAACTCACTTGTTAGGTACAAACTTGATTTAGTCACAGGTTTGTAGCCTTCATGATTGGGAAGAAAAGGAATTAATGATCATGACGCATACCCTTACTTGTTCTTGGAGAATACACTCCTCACAGACCTCAAAAGCCTTTAATTAAACAATGTCCCCCTGAGTGTTTTGTATCATACAAATCATCATATACTTTATAAAATTCCTTTCATTCATGTACAACTATTATCATTAAAATTTCATCAACCTTCCCTCCAAATCTAGCTTAATCTTGTCAAAAAAATGTACTTTTTCTAGCACAGGAAAGCACCTAGAGTCACTTCAGAATCTATCATAATATTGACTCAAGTCAGAGTAGGCATTGAGAATTTGTTCAAGCACTTTAAAGTAACACCTACAGGCATGTAGGTGACAAAATTAGGAAAACTTGAAAATTTAAGTCATGGAAGACTCACAAATGGACACTAGGACAGATACTTGTATTTGAGGAAATGAAAACACACTTAGACATTGACCATTGACCACTTTGAATGCATGCATAACAGCCTGGTTGGGATTGACATGTACACATTTTCCCCTATGGAATATTCTTTACAGAAGGATAAGCAAATTAGATGTATATACTGATTCAAGGAAACCTCAAGTCATAGACCAAATAGTAATTGCCTCACTAGCTTATTCTTATAATCATCACAAGAACAATTCTTGGAGCATATTGACCAATTTTTTAAGAGTATACTCACATATTTTTAAAATAACGCAAATGCTTACCTCTTGAAACAGTTTCCTAAGTTATCAGATAATCCCTATAGATCTATTGGTTGAATATTGCACAAGTGAATGATGCGTAGTGAATTGGTTCCAAGGACAAAACAACTGCAAGCATCAAGAGATTGTAAAATTATGAAATAAAATATAGATATATAATAATTGTTTCATTTTCAGATCTAGCATCTTATATCATGCTCATGTAAGAAAATTTAATTTAAAACACTTATGAGTTAAGGCGGTTGTCGACCAAAACAACCCAACAATAGATCCACACACCTTCAAGAAATTAGTACACCCCAAAAGATGACTCCAATGTCATAGCTCTTTCATCAAAATGCAATCCCACGCCAATAACCAAGAGAAAAAGTTACCCTTATACATGGAAGCTATTGTAACTCATCGTCAGATCAAAATAGTGCTTGTGGTTGCAGGTCCTATCTAAACATTGCATATTGAAATTGGTGATTTGTGTGTGAAACAACTAGGCCATTGAGAAAAAATGATTGGGTACAAAAACTATTATAATTTAACATCACTTGTATTATAATGAAGAGTGAGAATCAATAGGTACTATAGTGGTTCCAATATAATTAGGGCCAACATATATCATGATCTAAAAAATTCCCTGTCCTTGAATTGGATATTATTTACAACATGCTCTTAGGGTGCCCATGGATCCATGTCATGAAGGCCATTTTCTCCACCTTCCATCAGTGTATGAATTTATGGCATGAAGGTTAGATAATCACCATCAAGAGTGATCCAGAACCATTCACACATTACATAAGAAAAATTAAGACTACTTCTGAAAATCCAAGTGTAAGAAAAAAAAACATAAGTCTCATAGTGAAATCCTCTTTGAGTCATTAGTAAACAAACAAGACAAAGAACATATAGAAAAATTGGTATACCCATTCAAAGATGATGATTAACCACGTTACACTGCTTGTTAAAGAACTGAAAAAGTCATAAATATGATTTAACCAACACACATGGATATATATATAAGAATCAAACAAAGTGTGCTCCAAATGCACGTCTCTGAAAATATATATGTACATAAGTTCATAATGTATGTGTACATCTCAAACTAAGCACGTGTCATAATGTACATATGGGACCACATGTAGTCGCAAAAGGCTATATATATACAATGGACTGTGAATCTACTCATGACCACATATGTACATCCAGGTGGACTATAAATCTACTCATGAAACATCTTCCCTCTCTTCGCCTTGCTAGAAGTAGCACGTCCACAACTTGGGGATGTAGTGGAGGGAGATGCCACTACGGATTTCATCCGTGTGGTCCTAGGTGTCTCTAGAAGCATGTCTGCAACCTAACCTGCACATTCATAAACAACAAGTTTTTAACACCCAAAATTTTAAAATACATTCAAAATTTAGAAACTTGTACAATTTAGTTAAAATGCATGTGAAATCTTACTGCAATGTCATGATCCCTATTAATTTGTTGTTGACGCGTCGCAGGGACAACAATAGACTCACGAGGGGTAAGCTACATACAAATAATTAATATTCAAATTAAATATTTCACATATATACCTACAAAATTTGATATTGTAGATTTAAGTTTAATAAGAAATAATGAACCTCCAAAATTTAACAAAATTAAAAAATTGTGTACCTCAGTTAATGGATCTGCAGATGCTATGGCAGTATCTACAGTAGTTTCCACAGTCTGCATATATGGAGGAGTCTCTCTAGCAGTCATAAGCTATACAAAAATATGTACAAATCAATATTAAAATCTACATGACAGAGGTCCAAAGCATGTAATCCACGTGAACTTCTAGTAATTAGAAACAAAGTGTAAAGAGATTTACTAACCTGCGTAAAACTCATGTGAGGCGTGCCAGTAGCCTCAGTTCCCTGAGTAGATAATGACCTGCCAGGCTCCTGTGTATAAAAGAGAAAAATATTAATATTACACATGTACAACATACACATGAAACAAATTATAATAATAATCTAGTGCAATTAAATGATTTATTAAAAATGTAAGTTTGTACAACTTGAAACTTACATTTGAAACATGCCCAGCTGCAGCAGCTAGCATGTCGACACCAGATGTTTCCTTCACCGGCTCTTACTATTTAAAATAAAATAAAAAATTAGTTTTTTACATGTATGTACATGACATACAATCAAATATATATATCTCAAACATGTGAATTAAACTATTGTATATATATATATATCTCATATACATGTGATATATATATATTATATGTATATATATATATAATTTAAATTTATTTGAAATTTACCTGTGAAAGACCAATATCAGTGGCTCCAGTTCCAAAAACATTCCCCAGCATCTCATCTATAGAAAAGAAATCATGTGAACCTGCAAATGATGTCTTGCCTGTAGTGCATATGGCACCACATGATCCACAGTGGTGTGGTGCACTAGAATTGGCACCTCCACCAACATCACCAGATGCAATCTGGGTGCTATGTTGGGTGAGAGTGTCAGTGAGCTCCCTCAATGCATGCAATGTATCAATCTCCACAACCTCCTTCACTATAGGAGGGATAACTGAAGGCAGTGGGGGTTTTGGGGCATGGGGGATCCTAGGTTGACCTACGCGTGCACCAGGTCTGCTTTGTGCATAGCCACCTCCTTGACCAAAAAAGTCAGAAAAGTCAAAATAATTCGGGACCTCATTGAGCACGAACTCGCAATATAATTTCTTCAAAAAATAAAGAGGAACCTCATTGTTGTTACATGGTGGATAATCAAAAACCATCCACCATCGGTCCCAAAAATTGTTTTTGATTCTGTCATCATGCCACCAATGGATTGGGAACCGTTTGCAAGTAACTGCAAGGGGGGCATTGGTTCTAGGGTCGGTAAATAATGCACAAATGAGGTCTTTTCCAATTTTTTTGTCTTTGACGACCGCATGGGATAATTTATCCGCATACCACCGCCTACAGTCACTTCTAAAGGTGTTCCATCTATGTATTTGGTTGGTTACAGACTCGACTTCGCCAATCAATGTTTGTAATGTATTGGCTAAAGTCATGCGGGATGGATTTGTAGCATGACTTTGTCTTATAGTTTGAATTCGGTTCTCAATGACAATTTTATTTTCTTGGATTCTTCCAATGATATTATCTTGTGTTCCTGTTGGCTCAGTGGGGACAGAAGGAGCCACAGGAGGCAGATCTATGTTTGGAGGAGGGTTTTGAGGAATGTTCGGTGGGTTTTTAGGAATGTTTTGACGGTTTGCACGATTTTGAGCTTTCCGACCAAATGATAAAACAAGAAAATTGTATACATAAACAAACATTTCAAAAAACCCATGAAAATGCAAAAAAAAACCTAAAATGCAATAAAAAACTTAAAATGCAAAATTTTTTTATTACAATCGGGGGACTTACCTCCTCGTCTTGGTGGCATGGTTGAATCTATCACTATTCAGAAGTCCGATGAGCAATTTTGAGGTGGTATTGAAAGCGTGAGTGAAAAACATTTAGGAAAAATCGCGGTTCGAAATGAAAAATGAGGAAAATAAGGAGTCACGGGACTGTTAAATTTTTTCTCAGAGTTTTGCAATCGCAGTTTTATGTTCGGTAATTACCGAACTTAGAATTTAGGAACCATGATCGCGGTTCCTTTATTTTGGGTTTTTATGTCCACGGAATTGTCCACCAACTTCGTGCACTTACCCCTTATTGGTTTGAACTAATTATGAAAAATACATTTTAAAAAATGGCATATTGGTAATTGACTATTTTTGGGTGTTCATCTTTGGCCAACCACATTTCACTATTCTATATTGGAATGTTGAATCATGTAGAGTACATATGTTTCACTATTTTCTTTTCCATGTTCAACAATAAGACTAATTAATATTTTTAGAATTGGTGCTTGAATTGCGTGTATGCTAAGTGGGTCTTCTTGCTCTATAATAGTTATGAAAATAACATTTAAAAACAATGACATTATGGTAATTGATTATTCTTCGATGTTCATCTCATGTTTTGGAAAATTGAAGTAGATTTGTATATGAAACCGAACTATTTTTATATGTTTGTGTACATAGAATAAAATAGTTAAATATATTCATTCATGATATCATGGAAATTAGTGATATCAGTAATTTTAGTACCAAGATTATGTATTTAGATTATATTACATTAAATATGATTTAAAAATACTATCTTACACCATTTTTGTATATAATGTGATAGTTGTTAGACCATTTTTGTATATAATGTGATAGTTGTGTGTGTCCAGAAAAATGGAAAAGGAGCTCACCAACTGGTTGGCATATAAGAGTTAAAGTTAAAAAAAATCCAAATATGGTTTGTTATTTTGGTAAAAATAACATCCTAAATTGAACATTTCCTTGTCACATGCATTGATGATTTAAATACACTAACAATGAAAAAATCAATTATGTAATTATTATATTGTATAATAATAATAATTATTATTATTATTATCTTTTGTCTTAGACCTTAATTAATCATTATAGCGAACACCATGTAAGGATGATACATTGGAGAAAAGGAAAAATTGTTTTTGCAAAAGTTGAAGCCCACTAGGCATCATAGCATAAAAATTTGAATCTTGGAGTCTTCATTATCATTATTCTTCAAAGGGGTAATTGTAATACAATAGTCTACTTTCCCATTGATTTAATGTAAGGACGAAGGACATTCCCATCAATTCACAACTATGTAAAGTGTAATATCAGCTCATATATATAAGATTTTTCGTCTTACAATTAAAAGTACAATAGCCCACTTTTTGATGAATTTGAATCTTAAATTTCTCTTTGATATTAGTGTTGAAGGGGTGATTAATGCTACAATTCCTATTCCTCATATATTTAAACTTGCATCACATCAAGAATGAATAGAATTTGATCGACCCTCCACTCTCCACGATAGAACCCCTATGCTCTGCTTACAGTTTTAAGGGAAATCCCTATAGATCTATCTAATCTGATGGGTGGCTGAAGGACATACACATTAAATCTAATCTATGCACAATGCAATATCAACACATAGATATAAGATTTTTTGTCTTGGAATAAAGGGTACGACAATCCATTTTAGGAAGAAATATCTAATCTTGGATGTTTCCTTGTCATTTGTTTCAAAGGTGTGATTAATGCGAAAATCCTTTTTTCTTGACGGGTGACCAAAGGACATACACATTAATTACCATTTATGCAGAATGTAATATCAACTTGCATCTATAAAAGTTTTTGTCGAGTATGAAAGATCATGGCTTCTAGTGTACAATAACCCACGTTATTGAAAAAGAGTTTCTTCCAAAGTTAAAGTTCTTAGCATAAGAGATTGAAACTTGGATTTCTCAGTGTCTTTATCCTCAAAAGGGTGATTAATATGATAGTCTGAAGGAATGATAACATGAGGAATCCGAAGAACATTCACAACAATATGATGAGGAATGGTAACACAAGGAAATGGAGAAAGACCACAACGTTTCTTGAAGTTCATTATTTTCTACCATGATATACCTTTTTCAGTCGCTTTTCTTATTAAACCTTTTTAACACTTCAACCAACTTTTTGGTAGAAACGGAGTTTGTAGGTTCACTCATAAAGTGACGATACATACAGGTGGATGATTGATATTACTGCGATGTGATGATGTGATGATTGTTGTGTAGTTGTTTTTAAATTTTTTTCATAAATGATGATAGTGACTAATGAATGATGATGTTGAATTGTTTTTAATGTATGCATAGAGGTGATACTTAAATGGTAATAAATATATGTATAATGTGTAAGAGTAACGTGATTGACACGATTGTAAGAAAAAATGTATGTAATTACGTCTAAGTATAATGAATATGGGAAGGAAAAAGAGTGATGCACCCCAATGTGTGTGTAAGATGAGGTTCATTTATATAAGACCCTTCAACCATCAAGAATGAATCATAAAGCAAGAGTGTGTCATCAGAAAATGGTGTGATAGTGTGCACTAGATAGATATATCCATGGAGCATGTAGCGCAATGTTAAAATGATGTTCTTATTGTAATAGATCCCTCAACAATAATGTAAGAACCATGAGAACACGAGTACGGCATCGGGCGGTAAGGTGAGAAAAATCAACTACCAAAGATCAAGTCGATGATGAGCGGTAGAAGCATGTGAGATGGAAGCAACATAAGTATATGAACTGAAATTTGAGCCTGATGAGATGGTGCCAATGATAGGCAATTCAATGGTGGGAGGTACATATGTCGACGGTTTAGGAAGCCAATGTGATGTTGGAGAACTGCGTGATGGATGAGATAGTGCAGTGATGGATGACTGAGGTGGAGGTTTTGCATGAATAATGACCTTAGGTGGTGGACGAATAAAAACCTTAGAAATAGGAGAAAGTGATAACTGAATTGAAGTAGTAGTGCACCTACATGGAATTGGAGAAACATACCTCTCATGAGAGAGAGATTCAAAGAAAATGACACACTTTTCTTCTTATTGTTATGTTTCATAGAGGGTGTAATAATCATTGACACAATGACTATTAATGCGATGATAATTGTAATAAGGGCGATCACAGTGGCGATGTAAGTTATGATCATGATGATGTTGATTAGAAGGTAAAAAGAAAGCACTTATCAATCAAAGCACGTAGAACATCATGAGGCCTAGCAGAATGTGAGAAATGAAATTTTTCCCAAGTAGGAGATGGTTAAGAATTAGGTGTAGAGTGATGTAGTGATGGAAATGGGGGGACACTTATGCAATGGGGGAGATGGAACATGTTTGCGAGGTGGAGGAGATGCAGACCTTGGAGGACACTTGACAACAGAAGTGGAGAGGAATGAGGAGATGATGCAGTAGTAGAAGAATTAGGAGCATGATCTACAATATGTTTAGCGATTAGATCTTGTTCTAGATCGATATATTTGTAGCATAAAAGTGTAAATGATTTGTAGGTGTCATAATGTAAGCGTTATTTTAAAGCATGAATCAAGCCTCAACAAAATATGGATTGATTTTCTAGATCAACAAGCTGAAACACGAGCTGATGCATGTAAGATTTGAAGCGTAAAATGTAATCAAGAATGGGCTCTATCTTTCCTTGATGTAAGATAGGTAAACAATCACATGTGACTCTAGGACCATTATTTATCATAAAACATCTGATAAAATCATCTTCCATGTCATAATATGTATTGATGGATCCAAAAATAAGATGAGTGTACTATTGAAGAGCTTTAACAACTAGAGTATGATAAAATGCTTTTAGTAATAATCGATCATTTTTTGAAATAGGATGTCATAGCTAGATGATAATTCTTTGAGAGTAGGTGCTTGAATGATTGTGTGTATGCTAAGTGGGTCTATTGCTATATACTAGTTGAAAAATATAACATTTAAAACAAACAATGACATTATTTAATTGAGTATTCTCGATGTTCATCTCAGGTTTGGCAAATTGAAGTAGTAGATGTATATGGAACCCGAACTATTTTTATATGTTTGTGTACATAGAATAAAATAAGTTAAAGATATTCATTCATGATATCATGGAAATTAGTGATAATCAGTAATTTTTTTAGTAACCAAGATTATGTATTTAGATTATTATTACAATTAAATATATTTTAAAATACTATCTACACCATTTTTGTTATAATGCCGATAGTTGTTACACAATTTTTGTTATATAATGTGATAGTTGATGGTGTGTGTCCAGAAAAAATGGAAAAGGAGACCAAATGGGTGCATATACGAGTCGAAGTAAAAAAAATCCAAATATGGTTTGGTATTTTGGTTAAAAATACATCCTAAATGAACATTACTCTGTCACGTGCATTGATGTATTTTACTACACTCACAATAAAAAAAATCAATAATGTAGTTATTATATTGTTAATATTATTTCATTATCTTCATATTAGACCTTAATTAATTCATTATAGCGAACACATGTAAGGATGATAACTGGAGAAAAGGAAAAAAATTGTTTTTGCAAAAGTTTGAAGCCCATCGAGGCATCATTAGCATAAAATTTGAATCTTGGAGTCTCATATCATTATTCTAAAGGGGTGATTTTGTAATACAATAGTCTTACTTTCCCATGATTTAATGTAAGGACAAAGGACTTCCACATCCCAATTCACAACATGTAACGGTGTACTTGAATATCAGCTCATATATATAAGATTTTTCGTCTTATAATTAAAGTCAAATAGCCCACTTTCTGATGAATTGAATCTAAAATTTCTCTTAGGTTATTAGTGTTGAGGGGTGTTGAATTAATGCTACAATTCCTATTCCTCATATATTTAAACTTGCCATCACATCAAGAATGATAGAATTTGATTTACCTCCACTATCCAGATTTTTAGATTAGAACCCCATGCTCTGCACAGTTTTAAGGGAAAATCCGCTAAGATCTATCTAGGGCTATCGACGCCCGATCTATCCATCTATAGGGGAGAGGGCCCCAGCTACTCTGATGGATGGCTGACGGACATACACATTAATATAATCTATGCACAATGCAATATCAACACATAGATATACGATTTTTTGTCTGGAAATTAAAGGGTTGACGACAATCCATATTATGAAGAAAGATCTAATCTGGGGGTTTCATGCATTGTGTCAAAAGTGTGATTAATGCGAGAAAAATCCTTTTTTTCTGACGGGTGGCCAAAGGGACATACCCATTAATCCCATTTAATGCAGAATTGTAATATCAACTTGCATCTATAAAAGTTTTGTTCAAAATATGATAGATCATGGATTCTAGCCTGATCAATAAACCCACGTTATTGAAAAAGAGTTTTACGAAGTTAAAGTTCTTAGCATAAGAGATTGAAACCTTGGATTCTCAGTGTCTTTATCCTCAAAAGGGTGATTAATATGACATCCGAAGGAATGTATAACATGAGGAATCCGAAAGAAAAGAAAAAGAACATTCAACAAAAATATGACGCGGAATGGTTTAACACAAGAAATGGAGAAGAAAGACAACAAACCGTTTCTTTGAAGTTCATTATTTTCTACCAGGATATACCGTTTTCAGTACTTGTTCTTATTAAACCTTTGTAACACTGCAACCAACTTTTTAGTTAGAAAAGGAGAGTTTGTAGTTCACTCATAAAGTACATCATATACAGGTGGATGATTGATTATTAATGTGAATGTGAGAGTGTGAGTGTGTGTGTATTTTTTTTAAAAAAATTTCATAAATGAGAAATTGAAAGGGAACTAAGGAATGATGATTTTGAATTAGTTTTTACCTCTAATGCATAGAGGTGATACCTATAAATGGTAATAAAATATGTATAATGTGCAAAAGAGAATGTGATTGACATGATGTAAGAAAAAAGGTTGTTTAAGTACTGGAAGTATAATGAATATGGGAGGAAAAGAGCGATGCCCCCAATGTGTGTGTCAGATGAGGTTCATTTAATAAGACCCCTCAACAAGCAAGAATGAATCCTAAAAGCAGAGAGTTGCGTCACCAGAAAAGTTGTTGTGATGTGTGCACAAGATAAATATTATCCAGGGAGCATGTAGCACAATGTTAAATATGGTCTTATTGTAATAGATCCTCAAAAATCATGCTAAGAACCATGAGGGAGGAAAATGAACGTCATCAGGCAGTTCCGTAAGGTGAGGGAAAATCAACTACAAAAGATCAAGCGAGGAAAGGAGGGTAGATCCTAGAAGCATGTGAGATGGAAGCAACATGAGTTAGAA
Organism: Taxus chinensis; assembly: GCA_019776745.2. NCBI lineage: Eukaryota > Viridiplantae > Streptophyta > Pinopsida > Cupressales > Taxaceae > Taxus > Taxus chinensis. The sequence continues at coordinate 12,228 of JAHRHJ020002204.1, forward strand.
ACTGAAATTGAAGCCTTGATGAGATGGTTCCAAAATGATGGAAATGCAATGGTGGGACACCGGTACATATGGTCGATGGTTTTAGGAAGCAATGTGATGTTTGGAAGAAACTGCGTGATGGATGAGATAGTGCAGTGATGGATTGAGTGACGGTGGAGGTTGCCATGAATAATGACCTTAGGTGTGGATTGAATAAAAACCTCTAGAAATAGGAGAGGAAAAGTGATAACTGAATTGAACAGTAGTGCACCTTGCACCTACATGGAATTGGGAGAAAGAGAGAGAAACATACCTCTCCTGAGAGAGAGATTTCAAATAAAATGACACACTTTCTTCGATTGTTGTAATTTTTCATAGAGGGTGTAATAATCATTGCACAATGACTATTAATGCATGATGATAAGTGTAAATAAGGCGATCGCAGTGGCGATGTAAGTTGAAATTTGTAAGTTATGATCATGAGTTGTGTGATTAGAAGGGTAAAAGAATAAGCACTTATCAATAAACAACGCACGTAGACATCATGAGGCCTGGCGAAATGCCTGGGAAATGTGAAATTTTCCCGAGTAGGACCCCGAGCTGGTTAAGAATTAGGTGTTGTAGCAGTGATGACAGAGTAGTAGTGATGGAAATGGGGGATGCTTATGCAATGGGGGAGATGGAACATCTTTGTAGTGGAGGGGAGACCTTGGCGGATGTTAACAACTACGAAGTGCGAAGAGAGTGAGGAAAGGAACTGAATTGCAGTAGTCGAAGAATTAGGAGCATTGATCTATAATAGTTTAGCGATTTTAGATCTTGTTCTAGATCGATATATTGGTAGACATAAAAGTGTAAAATGATTGTAGGTGTCATAATGTTGTAAAGCGTTATTTTAAAGCATGAATCAAGCCTGAACAAAATATGGATTGATTTTCTAATAAACAGGTTGAAACATGAGCTGATGCATGTAAAGATGTTGAAGCGTAAAAATGTAACAAGAATGGCTCTATCTTTTCTTGATGCAAGATAGGTAACTGATCAAGTGTGACTCTAGGGACCATTATTGATTCATAAAACATCTGATTAATCATCTTCCATGTCAGAATATGTACTATGGATCCAAAATAAATGAGGTCCTATTGAAGAGACTTTAACAACTAGAGTAGATAAAATGCTTTTGTTAGTAATAATCGATCATTTTTTGAAATAGGATGTCATAGCTAGATGATAATTCTTTGAGAGTAGGTATGGATTTCTGGTACTGTCTGGAGAAGTGGGCATGGATCAAATCCTAGGAAATGTGACTGGTACATATTGTTGGAATTAGATTTCATCAACTAGAAATTATTACAATGACAAATGGTAGGCTTTGCCTTAACGGGGTTGAGATTTGGACCTAAGATTGTAATTGCCAAACACTCCTGAGTGATAAAAGATCCACATGAAAGGAGATTAGGAGATCAGAGAATAAGTATATGGAGAGTACATTACCATTATGAGTGATCATGGGAAATGGGAGAAGAAGTAGAAGAATGAGAAGATTACCAAGGGAACACTACGATGGTAAAATACAGAAGGAGAAGTAATAAGTGGAAATAGAAAAAGCAACATGGGTAACTTCTAAAGA
>JAHRHJ020002205.1:0-13835 GCA_019776745.2 Taxus chinensis
ATCTCCACCCAACTCTCACTACTTTCAGAGCCATTCGAGATACGCCATTGTGCATGCAACCTCCTTGAAAAAAATTGAAAGAGGTCCAGCAACACGAAGAAAAAAAAAAAACACTAAACAAATTAAATCTTATTTTATTTTCACTCAAGGTTATGTGCACTAGCACCTCATTCAGTAGACCCTGAATTCTCACTTGAAAACCTGGTGCAGCTAAACAATTCCCTTCTTTGTGTTTCTTGATAGGAAGTTAGCATGCATGTTTACTCATATTACAATCATCATCATATCATTTTCAAGCCATGAAGATCAACTTGATATCACAACACATATATATAAGGAACATAAGTACTCTACATAACCATAATATAATCAATTACATCATTAGAAAACCATACGAGCATATATGTCAAACAATCATCATTCCTCCACTATTATCCATTACAAAACAAAATTCCATACATAGTGGAATTTGAATACCTTAACACTACTACAATTGGTGTGTTGGACATGTGTGCAAGCCTAAACCCATATTTGTATCAGAACAACTTAACTCCTAAGCTTCGATGAAATACCATAATAATAACATACATCAAGTATTTATAGGGGCGGGGAATTTCCCTTCACTGTCCATGCAGTTTCCTAATAATAGTCTGAATGCTTTCTTTCTCCAAATAGCCATGCATACAATAGTTGCATGCTTTACAAAGAGTTTCTAATAATAGTTTGTCCTATATCCTTGCTTTAATACTATTAATAGCCTTCTTCATGTGTGTGGTTTCATCCTTGATCTGCATGTGATTTTTCCATAAATATCATATGCTTGGCCACCAAGTCATCCTTCTTTTATAGCTTTTCTGGTCAGGCACCCTCCTGCTTCGCCTTTTCTATTTTTAGTCTGACCTAGAAAATTGGCTAAGTCTTCATTCTTCACTACTTGTGTCTGTGCAATCACGTGCACTACTTTTTCCATATCGGGGCGCGCGCTCTTACATGCTATCCATATCCCTCTGTGAGTGCGTGTTCCTATGTGCCTTTTTGGTACTTAGTCAAATTTCTAACCAACAATCCACATATTTCAAATTTTTAATGTTCATAATCCTATTTTTCTAATCTTTCAAAGAATATAATTATTTCTATAGTTTATCATGGTCTATATTAGACACTTATTCTTGCATTAGGTTTTGTATTGTTGAGGTTTGTCATTTGACTTAGACTAATTGTAATGTGTTGTTATATTAGTGTATTTGCTACTTTAAAACCACTTCCAAACCACTTTCCCCATTTACAATGCTCAACCAGTTGCTTTAAACAACTCTCTTAAATTAATGTTATGATAATATTATCTCTCCTATGAATATTTGATATGTTTATAACTATATAACTCAAACTAAGATTAATTGATGCCCAAAATCAAATCGTAATTTAAAAAAAAAAACCATGATAAAGAAGAGGTGTACATGGCCACATAATAGTGTAGGAAACATCGATAATACACCAAATAGACATAAGAATACCCCTTGTTCATTGTCACGTGCGAATAATTATAATAAGGTTGAGGGAAAAAAGAGACCATTAGAAAATCAATGTTCTATACCAATCAACACACACATTAAAAAATGATGCAATTTAAAACACAACAACTGACATGAGACCATTATAATATCAAGAAAAATGTCATGACTCATTATTTAGAAACATAAACATCATGTCCAAAGTCCATATATTCATATATGCATTCAATTTATTTGGAAATATAAATTTGAGGTGGACCATGCTCTCATCCCTTGTTAACTTTAAAAGATCCTTTATCAACCAGAAAAATAATTTAACTTTTTCTAAAGTCTAATATATAAGGGAGAGGAGCCAATAGTGGAGCATGGACCAGTAATGGTGAGGGTATTTGTCAAGTGAGTGACTAGTACATGTACATTTGTCATTCAACATTTGAAAAAAAAGTAGCAAATAAAATGTGTCACATCAAAAAATCCCGGAGGCATTCTTGTAGTGGAGTTGAACCTGTTTAGTCTAACACATTACAAATAATAGAGGGGGGAGATTTAGTTTGTCGTTGATGTACGGAGCTACTGCAACCATCATTTGCCTATTGTGCATAGGTCTTCCTAAGGCGTTCTTGTAGTGGAGTTGAACCTGTTTGGTCTGACACATTACAGATAATAGAGGGGGGAGATTTACTTTGTCGTTGATGTACGGAGCTGCTGCAACCGTCGATTGCCTATTGTGCATAGGTCGTCCTAACCCTTCTGATGGAGACACGGAATATGCTGGGACATCCACGTGGCTTAAGCTGGTGAGAAAATAGTTTGGATCTGCGCTAAAACCGGATCTGAGTCGGTTTTGTTTGCCCTTTTCATTGAGTTTGACCGCTTTTTTTTTTCATTTTTCTTTACTGGTCGACGCCTTTGGTATGGAAAATGCCCAGATTGGTGTAGGGCTCGCTTTTTTGGATTTTTAAACTCATCCTTTGATTTGTGAAGGTTGCATTTGGACAGTTTTATGAGGAAACGTTTGTTGTCGCTGTTTTTTTATTTTGGTTGGATGGCTCAATTTTCTGAGATATGTGCATGACTTGAGCTTAGGGAAGGGTTCGACACTTGCGGGCTTGTTATGAAATGCTGGGTGTTTGTTTCTTGGCACGGACACTGTGCTTTCTTCTCGCTGGAAAGTTACCTCTGCTATTTTATGGAATGCTCGCCTTTGTCCTGAGATTTGGGTTTGTTGTTGGCTACTTGACCACGCATTTATAAAACTTGATGTGGGTTTTCGTGTTTTATGCTACTTTGCTCTGGTTTTACACTTCTGAATCGGCCGTAGTTGCATTCTACTTTAGCTGATCAAAGGCACCAGCCCGAAAAGTATCTGTACAAAACTAAAATTGGGTTCCCTCCATGAGCTGATTTGAAAGGATCTACACGAGCTGGGTTGCTTCATTTGGAACTAGCCATTTGACTACCAACTGGCTTGAGTGCATTTATTTCGTGAAATAGAGCTATGTGAATAATATTGATGGGTTATTTTGTGGCATTCATGGCCGCTGCTCTATTTATATTGAATTTTGTTTTCATGCCCTTTAGTTGGGCAAAGTTTGAAGTTCGTAATCTAAACTTGTTGCTCAAACTTTCCATTACTTAGCTCGGTCTGATTCACTGGAATAGCTGTAGATTAACATTCTTTGATTTCCGAAAATATCCTTTCAATCATTCTTGCTTGAATGTTAAATTTATCTTATTCTGCAATCTGAAAAATATATGTTTTGAAGAAAGTTGAAACTATGCCTGAAATATGATCCACTCTTGATCATTTAGAGTCTGAAAAAGCCTCCTGATTTGAGTAACTCATTGTATATTTAGTTGAGGTTGGCCTCACTGTAACTTGGCTTGAAAACTATTATTGCGGGATTCAGACAACGTTTGTGTTTGATTCCAGATGAGCACTTATAAACTATAGAATCTAAACATATAACTCCACAATAATCTTAAATCAATATATTCTCAATTAAGTTTTGGATAACGAGTTTATCAATTATATAATAAAATTTAGCACTGAAGTGTTGACGTTAAAATGATTTCTATTCTTAACTTAATCTGAAATATATAAATTAATTAATTAAATTTGAATATAGAGTTTATTAATATAATAATCTCTATTCTAAATATAATATTAACAAAATAAAAACATCAATTAAATTTGGATAATGAGTTTACAAATATTAATATCATAATATTTAATGAGATGATGAGGTTCATCAAACTTTCTCCCCACAAAAAAATTATTTAGCTATGTAATTATAAGAACATTTATTTCAAAATGTGTTATCTTTGTGATCTTTTTGGATAATTGTAATATTTTTACAATGTTATGTGGAATTTTAACACTTGGTATTCCAATTTTGTAGCATGAAACATACAAAATGCGCACATCTTTTAGTACCTCATGCAATTTAATGGACACATTTTCCTCTTTTTCGTGTATTCTTTAGATGTAAACGTCCCTTTGTAGGCTTCGTATTTTGTATGCTCTATTTACTTTATTCATTTTTACATGGTATGAAATTTGCATTTGAGCCTTCCATTCGAAGAAATCATGGATAAACAAAGACACCATATTATTTCTTACCTTGTAGAGTAAAAATCGTTCTATAATTTACAAGGAATTTTTTTTACTAATAAAATCATCAAAGTGTATCGTATAATGTTTAGATGTGAAAAGGATTCCTCCTTTTCTTAATTGAAGATCTAGGTTAAGAATTCAATTTCATGTTGATCCTAGACATGTAATTTGTGAAGAAAAGAATTAGAACCCATATATAAATAGCAAGGTTTTGAATTTTAAGCATCTCGGGTCTACACATGTTCACAGGGAGAGATAAGAGAAAAATGATGGCTTGTTTTAATTGTGAGTAGGAAATGTCTGAGCAGTTTTTGCGATGTCGACGAGGCATTAATAGATGAGGATAATTGGCGACTATGAATTTTGGCATTAATGTCTAGATGGATATTATTCATCCACATTGAAATGCGTGTTCGTGGTTCTATACGGAGCGCGTAACTAGCTAACATTTTTTTCATAATCACGCTTTGTATTTTTTAGTTTCAACAAGTAATTTCATATTCAATTCATAGTTCAATAATATTCTTATTAAAACCTTACCTATTTTATTTAAATCCATCCAAGAAAGATTCAAGAATAGCCCTTTATCCTATGACATACAAAGTGCTAGATGAAGTAAGCATCGTGGCATGGATTTTGAACTTAAAACATATTGGAAATCCCCCATTTTTTATTTGGGACCCTTTAAGCTCACATGAATAGTTCAAGTGATATCAAAACTATAAATTCCTCAACTATCAAAATCCTCAACGACCTGCACATGTCCCTTTTTTCCTGTGATTCTAGGTGTGGGCCATACAAGTGATTATTTTCCACTATCAAATCAAAATCCTCAACAAGTGACACCCGTCCCTTTATTTAGTGATTTTTTAATGACATCAACATCATAGTTTTTAATGAAGATAACTATGCACGAAATCACCACCTTCGGATGCTACATCCACTACACATCTTCTTGTCTCTAACATGTCCCATGATACATGCATTTGAATTTCCCTTACTTATATGTGTATTCTAACTACCCAATAAATGCAAGGGCTGAAAATCCAAACAAATTTCCACTTTATAAATATAATGCAACCACTCGTTACATTCACGAATATCTTAATAAATTGTTTCCAAATTTGCCCTACACCACCCTACTGATCCCTTTTCTTTTTCACATGTGACAGAAATATAATCGTGCCCTTGTTGGTAGGAGCGAGTTTTCCCCAGCTGTTCTCCATTCTTCGTATTTCCAACACCGAACACTTCCCAACCCCTATACCCTATATTTCTTCACCAATCTTCCTCTCCCATTCGTATCTCTCCCTCCAGTTTGACTCATTCAAAAAATCACCTTCGGCATTTCACACGTACATTTAGAAGATGTTTCTAAATTTGTTGGAATTTAAAATTTGAGGTGTGATGGGACATGCACTCATTGCTGTTAACTTTCTAAGAATCATTTATCGACCAAGGACATACATTTATTGTTGGATTTCTTTCGTTCTTCTTTGTGGTTTTTGATTTTGCTTTATTCTTATTCTTTCTTCCTAATCAAGAAGCTTCTGATATATGCTTCGCCTTCCCGTTACAATAATTTTCAGTTTATCACAAAATGGTTTTCCTGTCCATGGTGATCCAACTCAGACCTCCTTCTCCTTTAACCTTATATTTTCCAATGACACTATTCGTCTCCTATTTTAGATTTGCAGTAATAATAGTTTCGAAAGTGAAGAAGTCTTCTTGGATATATACGTACATTGCACCAAAACAATACCTTTTCAAATTTGAGTTGAAATCACAAAAAATATTGTAGTCCTCTCTGAGTTCGTTGCCAATAGGAATCTTGTATTTTCTGAGTTAGGACTAAGGGGAAATTCCATTCAAATGTGACAAAATCTAAAAGATGGATCTGTACTTGTTTGGAAAAAGTTTGTTGATGATTGATATGGGACATTCACCAAGTAAAGTAATGACCCGGGTAGTGCTACGGTTAGAACTTCAGCCAGAAGAATTTGAAGTGTTGAGGGTAGAATCCTCACAAAATAATGAGTAGTATTAAATTCTGAAGCGACTAGAAAAGCTAGAGCCTTCAGAACAAATGTGTAGTGATCCCATGCTCAATAATGACAAAGTTCTAAAAAAAAACCACAGGCAAGGAACCAGATGGTACAAATTAGTTCCAGGTAAAATGACTCAAACTCGGTGGAAAATCACAAATTTTAAGAGAGTACAGAAGCACAAAATTTGAAGTTCTTACAACAAAATTATTACTCTGGTAGAAGAGTGTTATTCGCTAAGAACACAACAGATTCAAGACCGAAGGGCATATTTCAATATTGTTTACAAATGTTATGTGGAATTTTAAACACTGTATTCCAATTTTGAGCATGCAACATACACAAATGTGCACGTCTTTAGTACCCCACTAAATTCGTGCAAATTTATGGACACATTTTTTCCTCTTTTCATGTTATTCTTTAGATGTAAATCCGCTTTGTAGCTTCATATTTGTGTATCTCATTATCTTTATTCATTTTAACAGGGTATGAATTTTCATTCAATGGTAAACAAAGACAACCTATGATTTCTTACCTTGTAGAGTAAAAATCGTTCTAATAATTTACAAGGAAATTGTTTTACTAATCAAATCAGCAAAGTTTATCATATCATGTTTAGATTGAAAAGTATTCCTCCTTTCTCACTTGAAGATCTAGGTATAGAATTCCATTCATGTTGATCCTAGACATGTAATTTTGAAGAAAGCATTATCACCCATATATAAATAGCAATGTTTTTGAAATTTTAAGCATCTCAAGTCTCACCTTGTTCACAGGGAGAGATAAGAGAAAAATGATGGCTTGTTTTTAATTGTGAGTAGGAAATGCTGAGCAGTTTTTTGCAATGTTTACAAGGCATAATAGATAGGCTAATTGGAAACTATGAATTTTGACATTAATGTCTAGATGATATATTCTCCACATTGAAATTGTGTGTTTTTGTGTTTTCTATAACAGAGCGTGTAACTAGCTAAAACAATTTTTTCATAATCATGCTTTTGTGGTATTTTTTTAGTTTTTCAACAGTAATTTCTATTCAATTCATAGTTCAATAATATTCTTATTAAAACCTTACCAACTACATATTTTGATTTACATCCATCCAAGACAGCTTCAAGAATGCCCTTTATCTATGAAATACAAAGTGCTAGATGAAGTAAGCAGTGGCAAGAATTTTGAACTTCAAAACATATTGGAAATCCCCATTTTTTTTAATTTGGTACCCCTTTAAGCTCTACATGAATAGTTCAAGTGATATCAAACTATAAAGTTTCTAAACTATCAAAATCCTCACGCCCTGCACATGTCCCTTTTTTCCTGTGTTCTAGGTGTGGGGCATACAAGTGATATTCCACTATCGAATCAAAATAATCCTCAACACGTGCCAACCTGTCCCTTTATTTATGTTTTTTTAATGAACATGAACATCATAGTTTTTAATGAAGATAACTATGCACAAAATCACCACCTCGATGCTACATCCACTACCATCTCTTATCTCTACATGGTCCCATGATACATGCATTTAAATTTCCCTTATTATAGTGTATTCTAACTACCCCATAAATGCAGGGTTGCAAATCCAAAAAAAAGTCCACTTTATAATATAATCCAACCACTTGGTACATTCATCAATTCACGAATATCTTAATAAATTGTTTCCAAATCGCCCTACACGATCCCTTTTCTTTTTCACAATGATTGACATAATATCATGTGCCTTAGTTGGAGGAATCGGTTCCCATTTTTTCTCTCCTTCCGTTCTTTCCACCCTAAAACTTCTCCAACCCTCATACCCATATTCTTCACCCATCTTCCTCGCCCATTGTTCTCCTCCCTCCTTTTGACTTCCTTTCAAATTCCCCTTCGTCATTTCCATCGTACTTTAGATATGTTTTTATAAATTTTGTTTGGTAACTTATAAACTCTTTGAGTGTGCTTGGGCACTGCCAAACAACTCCTTGCCATTTACCAACAACTTTACTGCATAATGCCTTTCAAACTTTATCCTCATACTCCTTTATAGATATTCGACCAAGGAAATAATTTATTGTTGGCATTTTTTCGTTTTCTTGTGGTTTTGATTTTTGGGGGGGGGGGGGGGGGGCTTTAATCCTTCTTTCTAATAAGCATGTTTGATATATTCTTCGTGTACATTATTTCAGTTTATCAACAGGTTTTTCCTTCCCTTGTCCATGGTGATCCACCTTCAAGTATTCTCTTTATACTCTATATTTTCCAACATATAATAAACTATGCAATATCGTATCCTTTTTAGATTGCCAAGTAAATAATAGTTTCTAAGTGAAGAAGTTTCTTGTATATATACTTACATTGCACCCAAAAATTTTCAAATTTGAGTTGCAATCAAAAAATATTGTATCCTCTCTGAGTTTGAGTTGCAATCAGATATTGTATTTTCTGAGTTCGTACTACTGAGAAATTCAATTCAAGTTGACAAATCTAAAAGATGGAATCTGTACTTGTGAAAGTTTGTGATATGGACATTCAACAAGTGGTAATGAGGTAGTTGCTACGGTAGACTTCAGAGAAGACTTTGAAGTGTTGAAGGTTAGAATCTCACAAATAATTAGTATTATTTAAATTTTTTTATTTATATCGTACTAATTGATAAGAAAGAGGGTAGGCAGGGGGGAGGAATACGAGAGAGTTGGGGGGAAGGAAGGCTGGGAGCATTGGGAGACGAAAGATTGACACCCGTGAATATAAAAGCTATAGCCTTCTGAAAATGTGTAGTTTTCATGCTCATAATGACATTTTTCTAAAAAAACCACAGATTCAAGAACCAGATGGTACAACTAGTTTCCAGTAAATGATAAACTCCTTGGAAATCCACAAATTATAAGAGAGTACAGAAGCAAATTTGAGTTCTACAACAAAATTAATTCTCGTGTAGAAGAGTGTTATTGCAAGACACAAACAGATTCAAGAAGTGCATATTTCATAAAGGAAAAATTGATTCATACACAAATCATGATGATATACTAACCAAGCAAAAGAATGAGAGCTTCCACAACTACAAACATTAATTGGTTTAGTTTATCAATTGTTTCTTCGGTACACTTCCCTAGTTAGGTATTTTAGGCTTGGCTAAAAGTGAAGCAAGAAGTAATCAAATGTGGATGTTGTTGTCATAACATCACATTTCAGAGGATGTGCCATAATAACACATGAAGGTTATGGAAATATGGCCTCATTCGAATCTAAGTTTCTATTAGGCGAGCATGCTGGATATTCCTACGTGTCCTCCTATATACCAGAAGAATTCTCAGGAATGAAGGATGCGAAACAATGAAAATGGTTTTTCATTGGGGCAGCCGGGTTTTTGGTGCCACCGATTGTAATCATTATATTTTAACTTAGTCCCAACAGCTACCACGGCCTCCCCAACCCCTTACAACTATGCTAGGAATCGTTTTTCCCAAACTAAAGGTCCTAAAAATTTTCAATAAAAATACTAGAGGCTTGCAAAGCAGGAAATCATTTCATTTCTTAGGTCCAAATGGTGAGTGACACGAAACTATTTTTCAGTTTTAGAAACTCCCTAAAAGTGCAAAACGAAGTAACAGCTCCAAAAAGATCAGTGAAGAGCAGTGCAAATGTCAAATCAATGTCCAATAATGCCTTTATTTGCTCTCTAAATACAAGGTGTTTGGGTTCAGCACACTGGTTGTTAGATATTATCAGATCGAAGAATACATACAAATAAGAATGGATATTCTACAGAAGACATATAGCATAAGTAGAGTATAATCTACAACCAGATTTAACGTGGTTCACCCAATGTTGGGCTGACGTCCCACCAAGAACAATCCAATCTCTTATCCAAAGCTTTGACAAGATTTACACTCTTCCCACCTCTCAATCTACAATACTTTTCTTTCTCTCAAGATTTTGCTTCTTCTTCAAGAAGTTCTCTCTCACACAATTATTTTCACAATAATCATCAACTTTTGTGCAGTTCTTATTCTTACTTTCTAAACACATGCTTTCACACTATATAGGGCCGTATACAAACTTAGGGCAACTTAGCCATGCATTACAATCAATAGATCTGCTTAATGCTAATATATCTAATTCCTTAAGTTACTCAAACACTCCCACACAGGTAACCATTTTAGTTAGCCTAACTGATGTTGGTTCCTCCTTTCTTGCCTGATGCCAGTCTAGGTGACTGATCTAGTCCTTATTACTAATGAACGTTTTAACTGTGTTTTCTAAAAAGTTTCATATTGCATGCCATCTGAAGTAATGAGTTCACAACTCAACAATCTCCAACTTGGATAGTAATATTTACTGCACAACATGTACATCCTCATTCTTGGATCCTTACTTAGCTGTGTTTCTTCTCTTCAAGTTAAAACTTGAAGACCAACATAAGTTGAGTGTACTCCACTCTCCTTTGGCTAATGGCTTTCATTAGCATATCTGCATGGTTATCAGCATATGAATCTTTTCCAGATTCAACTGCCCATCCTCCAATACCTGTTGTATGAAGTGATAATTCAACTGAAGTGTTTTTCAGTCTCAAATGAAGCACTGAGTTCTTTTGTGCCAAATGAATTTCACTCTGACTATCAAACTAACACTTTCCAATCATCTTGTTCTTCCCAACTCTTCCATGAACCTACTCATATATATCTCTCCTTGCTAGCCTCTCTTAGCTGTAGGCATACTCTGTCCTTTGTATTATACAAAGCCACAACCTTATATAATCTTTGAAATCCAGTTAATATCGTCCACCTACTATGAACATATATCCAGTAGTGCCTCCTCCTAACATATAGATCTCCATCCATATCTGAATCAGCATAGCCACAATGAAATATTTGAACCTCTAGAGCATAACTGCACGCTATATGTCATTTTCAATACATGAGTCCCATTGGACTGATTTGCCAATCTCTTTTCCTGGATTGTCCCCCATATATCTACTCACAACTCCACTGTTTTGTGTATGTATGGTCGCGGTAAAACCATAAATACATAAACTCCCAACTACTGAAGCATATGGCACTTGTGTCATGTATTGGACCTTCTCATGTGATGAAGGACACTGATATTTTCCTCATTTAAGTGTCAAGCCATTAGTATACTAACAGGTTTTGCTTCTGCATCTTGAACCTTCTAACACCCTGTATAATATAAATCCTCCTAAGACAAAATACAATTTCTTGTCCTTCCTATTTCTATGAGTTACATCCCAAGGATTTTTTGGGCAGCTCCTAATCCTTTATATCAAAATGGTGTTAGCTAACTTTCCCTTAATCTACCAAGTTCCTGCTACTAGATCTGTTAATAAGCATATCCTCCACATATAGAACAAAAAAGATTCTCCCCTATTTTCAAGCTTCGAAATAAAACAATTATTAGATCCACACTCCAGTAACCATACTCATGCCATAAAACTATAAAACCTCATGTACCATTTCCTTGGAGGCTTCTAAGCCCATATATGCTCTTTTTCAACCTGCACCCTAAGTTCTCCCTTACGCCTGACTTCATACCTAAGCAATTTTTGCATAAAAATCTCTCATTTAGAATCACCATGAAGGAAAGTCATCTTCACACTTGTTGCTCTACATGTAAATATTCTACTTCAACTAAATTCAGTACAGTCCTAATAGACAGGCATATTTACAATCGAAAAATATTTTCCAATTCAATACCTAATTTATATGTGTACATCCCTTTACTACAATCTTTCCCCTTGTCACCTTTTTTGTCCACCCTCTTCTGCCTTGATCCTGTAAACCCACTTGTTCGGCAATGTCCTCTTACCTACGAGAAACTTAACCAATCCCAAGTCTGGTTCTGTTCCAGGAGTCCATATCCTCTCCATGTCATGCTCCCATTGGACGCTACCAAACCCAGACATCTTTAATTCATCCATTACTTTTTCAAAACTTTCTGGTTCAACCATATCATATCAATAATAATAATGAGAACTTTGTAACTATTTATATGGTTTACTTACCCTTTGTGACCTTCTCAACAGGATTTGGGGTACCAGAGGCTCATTTATTGACTCCTGGACATTTGTATCTAAATGTTCAGTGACCGATGCTGGTCCCCCCTATAACCAACATCGGTTCTGCTAACCAATGTTAGTTTGGATCTTCTATAACTGATCCTGGTTCTCATATTTATGTCGGTCAGGGGTCAACTAACATTCGTTACTATGTCACCTATCGGTATTACTTTAAATCTTAGAATTTCATTTTCCTTCACAAACTTCTCAACCTGTTCAATCTTTTGGGTTCTCAAATTGATCCCTATACATTCTCTTTTCATTCCATTCAACATCATGACTCCTAATAAATTTTTAGAATTCCTAAATCCCAAAGAAAATCTGAAATCACCATATCCTACCAATGAAATTGCATTTTCTTGGATTTTGCATCCAAGTTTTTTATAGTTTTCCCTTAACAACCGGCACAAAATCTTCTGAACCAAAAACTTTAAGAAAAGAATATCTACCCCTCTTTTCTGTCCATGTCCTTTGTTTTCCTCCATCTATGAACTTAAGGCTCAGGTTATCAAATAAATTGTTGTTCAAACTACTTCCGCCCAAAATTGTCAAGGGCAATCCATGAATGTATCCTCATACTTCTAACACGTTCCATGATTGTACTGTTCGATCCTCTACAACAACCATATCCATATGGTTTTCTTGGAACCGTTATGGTCTCTATGTAGCCCATTCACTGAACATTTTTAATTCCGGTGAAAGCCTTACTACAATTTCCAACACCATTGTCAGATCAGGTACGTTAACTTTGTTTCCTTTGATATTCCTCCATCTATGAACTAAAGCTCACGGTTAATCAAATAAATTGTTGTATCACTACTTCTGCACAAACTGCAAGGCAATCCAGCAATGTATCCACCCACCAATACTTCTAACACGTTCCATGATTGTTCATTCTCCTCTGTAACACCATTCTCCTATGGTTTTCTTTGAACCGTTATTTATCTACGTATCTCATTCACTTAACAAGAATGTTCATTGAGCCTTACTACAATATTCACACCAGTGTCAGAATCTAAGCACTTTAACTTCGAATTTTATTCCATTCTCACAAGGGCTCTCCAGGAGTCTCAAAAACATTAGATTACGTTTAATACAAATAAACCATCCCTTTCTGTAGCATAATCAAATGAATAACATAATTTAAATTGGGACCGCCATGAAAGAGCTACCTGAGATGTCCCGACACATCTGAGTATTTAAGCTCCAATTTCTTCTCCGTAGTTGCCCAACTTTGAAATATCATCATTTTATTTCAAAAGACACAATGCTCACAAACATCAAGTCAAATCTTTCAAATCTGATAACTTACCTTAGCCTTAAGATCTCATCCTTTTTGACGCATATGGCCCAACTGTAAGGATATTAACTTGTCTAAATCAGAACATCACAACACAATAACATGAGAGAACACCAAAATATGATAATGATGACAATATGATCCTATAATAGCTTTGCCACTTCGAGGGGCACCTCCAATCCACTTCAAGGGGGTAGCCTCCAAACCATATCAATAAACTCCAATTCTCAATATGATCCTTAACTACAACTCTTCTAACCCTATAATATAACCATTCTAACCTATGGCCATCTAAGCCGACTCCTAAACA
>JAHRHJ020002206.1:0-13832 GCA_019776745.2 Taxus chinensis
AAGAGGGAAATTCTTTAGAGGGAAGGTATCTAGAGGATTACATGGGTGCCCCATGTTTCCCTTGTTAGTCACATATTATGTGACTTTTTTTCTTACTGGTACATAGATCGGAGCACTTTCCAGTTTCCAGTTGTCAAGGGTGAGTGGACCATTACTCTAGAGAGTGTATACCGTATCCTTGGGCTCTTGATTCTTGGGAGGAGACTAACTTTGTAGACATCGGGATCCAGGGCTGTGATGACACAATTGGCCACGTATATGGGAGATGTCATTATATCATTTGGTTCAAAGAAGGGGATGAAAGTATGGTCCATTGCTACTACACCTATTTTGATCATTCAGAGAGCCATTATGGGTATCTTGTCCTTGTGATTGATCGGGGACAAGGGAGGTAACACTCTTCTCTATTACTGGGCTCCTATTATCACATAGATTGAGGGACATGAACGTAGGTATGCATGGGGAGAAGATATCCTAGGGAATACGTACCATGATTTATACAAGGTAGTTTTATTACATGGGAAATCATTGATCCACCCCACTCTTGTTATGATCTGGGTATATAAACATATTAACCCATATGGAAGGGGCATATAGGTATTAGATCTAGGGGCTATCTGGGGAGTGAGGTGGATAGCTATGTCAGTTCTTAGGACACTTCATCAACTAATGGCCTCTTTGACTATGACAGACATGGTTGTTACTCCCTACCAGGACATGGCAGGGTTGTGGGACCAAGAGGTCACCATGGTGGTAGTTTTTTATACCACATGTCAGTTATTTGATAGGGTCAGGAGATTCGTGACTCATCCATTTGATCATGTTCCTCAACAATTTGGCCTACCATATCATGACATACTCCCCCAGTGGAATTGATTTATAAGACCATTTAGAAGGCCCTAAATGAGATCTCAGATGGACAATGGTTACCCTAGGTGTGCCTATTACAGTTAGGTGTGTGGTTTGTGCTTGACGGGCAGCTGGTACCTCTCGATTACCTTTACTCTAGATTGTAGCCGCTTCTACTCACAGTGGAGAGGATAATGAGCCTATTGGTGTAGAATCTAATTCTGAGGAGCATATAAGAGAGGAGACCAAGGAGGATTCAGTTGGAGAGGATACTAAGGAGGAGGAAAAGGGGGGCGATGAAGAGACTAGTGAGGCATCCTATATGGTAGAGGAGGAGAGCAATCTTGTGTGGCATGACACTTAGGAGATGCTGAGAGTCACACAAGAGGATGCTAGCATAGAGAGAGAGACCTTGGTCTCAGAGGATCCGTTATCCCATTTTTTAGTCTCTTGTAAAATGGGACAACAATCATCTTGCATTATTACATTTAAAAGATTCACCTATGAAGAGATAATAAAATCTAGAGATTTTTCAAAAGACTCCCCTTACATCTCTAAATTACTGCAATATGCCTAAGGAATCGTATTAAAGGTCTAAGGAAATATAATTTGATCGAGAGGGTCCCCAACTCTTGGGATGGTTCATCAAGCTCATTGAGTCCATGAAATGAGCTCGACATTGGAGGATAAGAGCTGTGGAGTGAACAAAGGTCTCTTGATGGATCTCAACATGACATAAGCAGGTGAGCCCTCATACCCAAATCTGAGCTATTTATGTAGCACATGTTAGAATTTGAGGATTCTAATAAATACAGATTTAATCAACTTACATATTATATAATGTTACAATAAATATTTAAATAAACATTACATCAAAACAAAAGTAAATAAAGAAATAATTACAGGAAATAAATAAATTAGGTGACATAGTGTTTATAATGGAAAACCCCAAAAGGGTAAAAACCACTTTGAAAATAACCTTTTACTTCAGAGAACTTATTTTACATCCAGTAAGATCACCTCCTCCTTAAAACCCTATTTACTAAGGGTAAAACCAAATCACTTGATTTGCACACCTTTGATATATTTCCCAAATATATCAAATGAGGACCTAAAGTCCTTTTTATATAAGGTGATCGGGTATGTCTCCCGTCCCACCTTTTCAACCTAAATGGTTGACACATATACCTAGGTGAGTGTATTTAATAAATATAAACATAAATTATTCACATTATTAAATACTTACCTAATGTATATTACCTAGGTATGAATATTTAATAATAGATAAGTATTTCATATTATTAAATATTTAACCTATATAATAGTGATGGACCCATATTAATTAAGGGTTGTCCAGACCACTTAATCATTATGTTCATGTAGTTCCCACTTCCCTTTGACACTTTTAGATATTTATTTTGATACTATTGTTCATATTATAGACACTATTATGTTTTGGTTTTAGTATGATGGTTATATGTTAGATCATGGAATATTATTGATCTAGATTCAGTTAGTATGCATGAAGGTTACTAGAGACATTTTGATATGTGGATGATGATAGAATGTTGACATGGACATATTATAGATGTTGATTTGGACTTTTGACATTTGATATTTTGAGTAGACCTAGTATGGAATAGTACAAATGATGATATAGTTGATTTATGAATTAAAAATGATAATATTGAATTATTGATATTTTTGTGATTCATGTGTTTAGATGATCTTGAAATGTTGTTTATATGATTTTAGATGTTCTAATAGGGCCACGAGGCTGAAGGAGGTATTTACATTTTGCAGGTTAAAAATCACAACAATGTCGAGGGACTGAAGACTAACCATATTAGAATTCTGGGTGAAATCAACAAGGTCACCATCGCAACTGTTTTGTGTGTGTGTGTGTGTTTGTTAGGGATTCCCATGGGGGAATTTCCATTATATGTGACCATGGGATATGTGTTTTATTATGTGTTCCTTTTAATTATTGTTGTAGTATTTTATTACTAATGTGTTCCTTCTTGTAATTAATTTAAATATGGTAGATTAATGTGAGAGATCATATAGTTAAACTTTAATTAAATTAAATTAGGATATGGAATGTAATTAATTAAATTGTTGATATTAAATGTTAATGTTGGAAGAGTGTGTAAGAAGGTGTAAGGGATATGTAAGAGAATGTAACATATATTTTTGGAGTGTTAAACACTTCATCCTCTTAGGAATTTGAATTTGTCCTTGGAGGCTATATTTGGATGCTTATGGGACAAGTTAAGCTTGTCCCACACCTCTTAAAATTATTCACCAATAATACTTATGGTTTGGAGGTTAAATTTAGGCATTTTTATTACATTTTGCAATGACATATTGTAATTTTTAATTGCACTTCTCTTACATGTTTTTAATTCAGTCCTTTTGGAGTATGGGTTGTTTTGGAGTGTGTATGTTAAATTGTCATTTTTATTTATTATATTTAGGTGCATGATGTTGACTTAATCTTGGGGTTGAAGAAGAATGATGTGGCATCTAACATGGATCCACATCATCCTCTTCTCTTCCCTCTCCTTTAAAAGTGCAACTCCTTGCTTATTTGTGGTTGTTGAAAATTTGTTCATTCCTCTTGGGGGGGCAAATTTTTGCTTGCTGTTTTGGGAGCTTATTGTGGAAGGAGTTGGAGTCATTTACATTCTTGAGCATTACTAGTTTTGAACTGTTTTCCAGCATTTGGAAAGCTTTTGGATCTTGGGAAAAGCTCCATTATGGAGAAGTATGATCTTGAGCTTGTTTTTAAATGTTTTCTTTCTCTTACATGCATGTTTAAATGGTGAATGTGTTTTGTGTTCTTAGCTGGTTAGGTAGACTGCTTAAGACATTGTGTAGGATAAGGCTATGGGGATTTCTAATGGGGGGCATATGGGATTTCCAATGGCACCACTTTTATTGTGGAGGGAGTTTTGGATTGAGATCCACCTTGGAAAAGAAACCACTTTCATTCTTACTCTTGGGAGGGCATAAGGAGGGGTTGGGAGGCATAAGGTTTATGGGATTCGATATGTTTATTACTGGTATGATTTAGGTGGATGCCCAATTCCAAATAGGGAGGTATGATTAGTTCCCCATAGTTCCTTTCTCTTGGTGGCTTTCTTGATCAAGCCTATTTTTTGTGTGAATGGTTTCCAATTGTAGTTATGAACTGTTGTATTTGCTTGGACTGTGTATCTTGTTGATTTATGCATGTGAAAGAATGTTTTTTGTTATTGTGGAAGCCATTGTTGCCATGAGTTGATTCTCATTCTCTGTTTCAATATGGTTGGGGCTCAGGGGCCAATGAGGAAGGATGACTTCTCCCTTCTCATTGGATGTATTGGTTGGGTGGAGAGTGTTGCCTTTCCCCCTTCCTTATTGTGATCAAAGATGAAAAGATGGAGAAAATAGCATGCTATTGTTTTGGAGCAAAAAGATTATATAGTTTGACAGTCCCATCTTTTGAGCAAGTTTATTGTGATCCTTCCCACTTTGAGTGGTTGATTTGTATAATAATTGTAATGTGAAACCATTTGTATTGATAATGGAAGATTGAAATTGGACTGAGAAATGTGAAGGAAATTTATATTTGTTCTCTGTGTTGGAAAAGAAATGTAAATGATGTTACGTACATTATATTTGTATCTTTGAAACCAAATGGAAAGGAAAATTTGTAAAGATGTAATTTTTGATCAATAAAAGATTACCTTTTTTACCCAAATTTTTATGGTGTATTGGATTTGGATTTGCTGTTAAAGTTTGGAAGTTGTTGTTTGAAAAAGAAGCATGCGTATGAAATAAAAGACAATGTATTGTTCTCTTGGAATGAGTTAAATTTAGAAATAAGGATTTGCATAATTACTATTAAATGGTTGATTGAATTCAATTAAATGTTTTTGACTAGTTTAGGAATCCATATACACATTTAAATGATAAAATTAATAGAAAAACTCAAAAGGAATAGTTCACAGTCATAAACATCAATCTAGCAATTCACATTTAAATAAAATGAACAATTCATACTTGCACTTAGTAATATACTTAAAAATGTTATAATTTAACATGTTAAGACATTATTGAACCCAACTTGACAAAGAAAACTCAAGAAAACAATATAACCATTTCAAAATTGAATCAAGTCCCTTCCTGGGTCGTTTTTCTATCTAATATTGGAAAGAATTCAAAATTGAATCAATTGGACAAATAATCTCTCTAGCAAACACTCTAAACCCTCCCTAGATAAATTCTCCATGTATGTTTCACATGTTGAGTGAAGGAGGAAACCAAATTTGATCAAACTGAATAGTTGAAAATTGTCAGTTTACAAATTATAAGCCTGCAGATTGATTTCATAAAATTGACCATTTAAAATTCATCAAAAAGTAACATTTATGCTTCATGTGAAAAGAGGGCATTGATAGATTTCCAAAAATTCCTTGTTTTCCCAAAACTGGGCTTTCTAGCTCAAGTTATGACACTTCGATTTTTTTTTTGCTTTGGCAGGAAAATTTGGGGAAATTTTCCCTAGTGGGCTTACAAGCCAAAAATTTCCTGTCGTTTGGCCTTAGAAAAGTTAATTTTTGGAAAAAAATTGACTTGGGAAAATTTTTACTTTTCCCTCCACTGACCCGCAACCAATCAGAGGGTGCCACGTGTCCTCTAACGGCTATGGTGGATGCATAGTTGGTTTTTAATTCATAACCCTTTTGAAAAATTTTGGAAAATTTTCACTTTTCCCTCTGTCAGCCCGTAGCCAATCAAAGGGCACCACGTGTCCTCTTGTGGCTCTGGTGGAGGCGTGGTTATATTTTAAAATTAACCCTTTTGATTTTTTTGGGAAACATTTCTATTTTGGTCTGCTGGCCTGCGGCTAATGAGAGCATGCCATGTGGCACTTTGGGGTGGAGGCGGAAGGGAAGAGCCTTCTTCTATTTTTTGTTTGTTCGTTTTGGCTTTAGGAAAAATTTTAAAGTTCTCACCATGGCCCACACCTCTTCCTTCCCCTTGGAATTTTTTATTCCATGGGTGCACGGACCCGCGCATGTTGATCTTTTCCTTTTCCTTCGTCAGGTGTAAGGCGCTAAATTCAGCCACCACTCTGCCCTTCCCTTCCCCTTTTCCACTTGACGCCAAGACTTGACACGTGTCCACCAAGGACCCAAGGGTGTGGAGTGTTTTTTACCTTTGAACTATGTGATGGGAAATTTTCCCTATACCACCCTGTGACCCGCCAATCTGTTCTAAGCACTTTCCCCCTCCTTTTGACACATGTCTCCTAAGGGAATTTTTGACCTTAGAACTCTGCTTACTCATATATTGAGTTCTGTAAGGAGTTAGGAGGAATTCTTTATATCATCGGAAAGGTGAGAAAATTTTCTCCATTGGGAATGGTTTAAGGAAATTTTGGAAGTGTTAAGTATGAGAAAAAAATATAGTTAAAACCCTGAGCCTGTTAGAGAGCAGGCCTGGGGGTATAGTACTCCCCGAACATAACTAAAACATTTAATCTTAAAATTTGAACCTTGTGAACTTGGTATTAGTTAATGAAGGAAAAAATATGTTGTAGTTCATTGATCTTGTTTTGGAACCTGTTAGTGAAAACTGATGTCTTATAACCTGAATGTAGATACTTATAATAAACAAAATTATCCCCTAATTTTTCTAGCTAACCCTAGGTTATTTCTTGGGTCTCAAGTGGTTGTTTAAATAGGCACTATAGTTCCAACACCCCCCCTTAATGTTAAGTGGGATAACATATGCCTATAGATTACCTACCCATGGTACACTATATGATTTACAATCCTTAAACCATAAAGGTTCTAGGCTAGCATATCAGGTGAAGGAATTATAACACCTTCATCATACTCAAGCTACCTTTTGGTACAAAATGATTTGGAATTCCAAAGATCATCCCATGATCAGTGGCTAAGTATGATTTGTGAGTTTTACATATTCTCACAGGTTCTCATAAAAGGTTATCGAACCCAAGCATATAAGAGCCTTTGATAACCACGGGTCTCCTTAATAATATGCTTATTTTGGATATTTACTAGTAAACTCAATAGCACTAAGAGTTTACTGAATACTACCTTTAAGATATTTCTACACTTCTTTCTATAAAAGAAGCCAAGGAGGTATATATGCCTGAAGGTCTTTTTTACAAATTCCTAAAGGTATATTTAGAAAAACCAAGTTCCATTAGGAGGTGACATTTTCATGCACACCCCCCTCAATTGAAACTCTAACAATCCAAGTTTTTCACGAAAGTGATAGAACTTTACAGCACTTAAGGGCTTTGTGAAGATATCAGCAACCTTCTCTTCATTCGGCACGAACTTGAGATCTATCTCACCACTTAGCACCTTCTCATAGATGAAGTGTATATGTATCTCAATGTGCTTCATGCTTTTATGTTGTACTAGATTATGTGAAAGGGATATGGTGCTTTGGTTATCGCAGAACAAAGGAACACTATGTGGATCCTTCATATTTATCTCATCGAACAACATCTTTAGCCATAGAGCCTCTTTTGCAACATCCATTGCACTTCTATACTCATCTCTTGTTGAAGAGAGAAACTATTAGTTACTTTTTACTGCACAAAGTAATGGCACCTATACCAAATTTAAACACATAACCAGAAGTATATTTTCTATCTAATACATCACTAGCATGATCAGAATCACCAAATCCATATAAGTTAGCATTCTCGTTCTTATTACAATGCAACCCATAATTGATTGTACCTTTAATATATCTAAGAATCCTTTTTGAAAGATTCCAATTATCTCTATAAGGTTCTTGCATAAACCTAGAAGCAATTCCTACTGCATAGGAAATATCTAGTCTGGTGATAGTTAGATATATCAAACTACCAACTAATTGCCTATATAAAGTAGGATCAAATTTTTCACATGCAGGTTTAGGATCAGTTTTTCAGTCCAACTTCTATAGGAGTAGAAATTGGTTTATAATCAATCATGTTAAAAAATTTCAATACATTGGTTACATATTGTGCTTGAGAAACAACAATAGAATGTTTATCTTGAAATACAACCATGCCAAGAAAATGATGTAAGAGACCTAAATTAGTCATTTTAAAGTACTGTTTCAATTTTTCTTTAATTCTACAAATTAAAGTAGGATTATCACCAGTCATAAGTAAATCATCAACACATATACAAATAATGATAATATGTGATCCTTCTTGCTTAATGAATAAATCATTGTCATAAGAACAATTAGAAAATCCTAACTGTTTAAAGAAAGAATTAATTTTTGCATACCAAGCTCTAGGAGCTTGCTTTAAACCATACAAGGATTTTTTCAATTTACAAATATAGTTTTCTTACCAGTTTCTTCAAATACTCTAGGTTGAGACATGTAAGATTATTCTTTTAAGTCACCATTCAAAAAGGAATTTTTCACATCCATTTGGTGGATTTCCCACCCAAATTGAGCGGAAATTACAAATAAGGTCATAACAGTACTCATTTTAGCTATAGGGACAAATGTCTCAACATAATCAAAACTAGGTTTTTTAGTGAAACCTCTAGCAACAAGTCTAGCTTTATGTTTTTCAATACTACCATCTGTATTATATTTTACTTTGTATAACCACCTAGACCATATAATACTTATTTTCTATAGAGGTGAAACTAACTCTCAGGTTTGATTTTTAATCAGGCCATTATATTCAGCTTGCATTGCATTGATCCACTTCTCATCTTGAGAAGCTTCTTCAAAACTTTATGGCTCAGGTTCATACAAGGTCATTAATGCATGTCACGTATGATGGATTCTGGTCATTTTCCTAAGATCAATAGGATTGGAAGTCTCTAACACAGATTGAGCCCATTTTGGTTTCTTAACTAGGGAGTTAGGAGATTCAAAAGCATCTATAATATCAACACAAGAAACATCATCATGACCATTTACTATATTCTCAATATCAGAATCATAACCATTATTAGAAATATTGACAGAGTTAGGAACATTTTTACCATTATCAGATGAACAAAAGCATTTTTCCAAAACCACCACATTGTGGTTTTCAGTTACTTCCCTTTTTACAGGGTTGTAAATCCTTAGACCTGCAGTGTTAATACCATATCCAATGAAAATAAAAGAGAAAGAAGTCATATCAAGTTTCTTTCTTTCTTTTAGGAATGTATAAAGAAGTAGGACAACCAAAAAAATTTAGATGAGAAATATCAGGTTTTTGATTTGACCATTTTTATAAAGGAGTTGAAAGATGAATAGATTTGGTGGGAACCCTATTGAGAATGTAGAATCCTTTGTTCATTGCTTCTACCCACAAAAAATTGGGAAGACTAGAAGAATGAAGCATAGTGCGAGCCATATCTAAAATAGTCATATTCTTACGTTTTGCAACACCATTAGATTGAAGAGAATGAGGAGAAGTTAATTCCCTTTTAATACCACAATCAATCCCAAAATTTTAAATTATTTGCTAACATATTCATCCCCATTATCTATTCTAATTCTCTTAATTTTATAATTTGAAGAGTTTTTAACATATGCTTTAAATTCCTTAAATTTCCCTAGTACATCAGATTTATTTTTAAGAAAATATGACCAAATCATCCTGGTGAAATCATAAATGAAAGTTAAATCTTATAAAGAACCATTTAATGAAGCTACTTCAAGAAGTCCTCTAACATCACTATGAATACGTTCTAGTAAGGAAGGAAAAATCTCTTCAAGATGTGAGTGAAAGGGTTTAGTGCTTTATTTTGAGCGTAAACACCCTTCACATGCATCATGAGAAGAAGACAACACAGGAAAACCTTTCAAAAGATTATATCTAGCCATTTCATATAAACTTATATAATTAAAAAATCTTAATCTTTCACGCTATAGTTTTGAATTATTCAAACTTTGAGAAACAAAACATGATGCAGAATGGAAATCATCAAAAATATACAGACAATTTCTTTGAATTCCTTCAACTATTATGTTATCATTACTATCTTTGATATACCAAGTATCTTTTAAAATTCAAATAGCCAAACCATCATGAGTTAATTGAGAACATGATTAAAGGTTATTTTTGAGCTTAGGAACAAATAAAACATTATTCAAGACACCATTAGCAAATTTTACTTTCCCTTTCTCTATTTCTTCTAAAGATGAGTTATCACCAAGATACACATGTTCATTAATTTTCACAACATCAAATAAATAATTTGAAACACCATTCATATGATTTGATGCACCTGAATCTAGAATCCATTCAAAATTAGAGGAAGAATACAATGCAACATATAATGAAATCATTTTAGGAATATCATTAGAGCTATACTTTTTCCTTAACTTGTAGTTTGAAGAAACAATTTTTTTTTCATTTTTATGGATAGGTTTCTTAGTTTTGCAATCTTCTTTTTTATGTCCAAATTAACCAAATTTGTGACATTTACCACTAAAGCTAACACACAATTGATCAGAAAAAAAAAATCTTATAAAAAAAAGATTTAGATCTCAATTTTTGATCTGAGAAGGGCTTGTGAGGTTTGAACTTTAAATTCTAAGCAAGAAGTTCTTGAGAGGCATCATCCTTAGAGTCAAACTTAATCATCACTTTCTCTTCCTGTATCAAAAGTGAACTCAAGGTATTTAATCCGTAGATCATTTTCATTTTGATATTTAAGTTCAAGCTAAAATAAAAATTCCAAATCTTTTCATGTAAGAGTTTAACCTAAACAAGTAGATAATTTTTCACATCAAAGCACATTGCATCTCTAATTTGCTTTAATAGATATTTTTAATTTTGGCTAGAATCAATACTTTTCATCTCCTTGTCATAGGAGTTGTAAGCACGTCTAAAACTAACTTAATAATTTAAAAATATATGTACCTTTCGTGATTTATTTCTAGTTGTGTCCAACCGTCTTTCAGTTCGATTTTGATATTACCAAGTGTAGAGGTACTCATCGTTCACATTTCAAAAAATCATGGAAAGAGTCCTCCTCTTCATTTCGAATGCATTCAGGGTATCTACAGTTTTGCTTGACGAACGTGGTAAACCTTCTCAGATCAGAAACTTGTTTAGAGTTTCCTCGCCATAATTCTGATTTTACCCTACTTTCCAAATGTTGTCGTTGTTCTATTAAGATCGAGTTTGTCAAGACAATAATAGTTGTACACTCATTGTTTTTCTTTTTGAACCCTATAAACGCAAGCAGGCCCCATTATATATAAATGTCACTCATATAGTTTCGATACTTTACAAAAAAGTACACTTTTAATAGAAACAGACCGAATTTTATAGCTCTACATAAAATATTTAGCATAACTAATTTTTTCAGTACAAGGCATTTAATTACATCCATGACCAAAATAGAACTCACAATATAAAGGTTTTGCTATACCCTAACTTAAATAGATATATATATAATATATGTATAACTATCTCTATATATCAGATAGAATCTCTCTTATATGTCTAGTATCGTTATATGTCTCTTAATGATTCGAACCTCTTATCATGCAGAGAAGCCCTTAAGACTTAAATAACTCAATTTTTGAAAATAATGTAGATAAATCCGACGTCACTTCAATTTGACGGTCTCTATACCGTCAATTTTGGAGTCCCAACTTGTTGTGTTTTCCCGAATTTATTCTTCTATAATAAATATTAAGGAGTTTATTTTAATACAGTATACTAACCTTGTATATTTACGAACTTATATTAACTTATTATAATTATAATGTAAAAATTATTCACTTTAAGAAAGAGGCATATAGTTTATATAAGTAAATAAAAAAAAAACCATATAGTCTATAAATAATTATAAACTCTAAGTAATGACTTTAAAAAAAAGAGACATATAACCTTATTTATGGGCCTTCATGACAAAATATTAAAAAAAAAACACATTTACTAGGCCATGTAATTGAAATTCTACAAAACCTGAGAATTACAACGAGGACCATTTCACACATTAATGGAAAAATATTCCAAATCCGATTTATGGAGCTTTATCTCCTCCTTCATTATACATTGAAAATTAACGTACCTCTATTAAAACTATAGAAAAAAAATAAAAAATATTTTAAATATTTACCTTACCTCTACACAAGTTTTCGGAAGGTAAGAGTTTCTAAATTTCCCACCTGTGATTCACCTTGATTCTCACAAAGTAAAATTTTTTAGGTCGTATCTTTTTAAATACCCTTCTAGGTTTGGTTGAAAAAACCCATACAAATTAAATAAATAAAATATAAAACATTTTCTCTTATTTATTTAATTTACCTTTCCAGGGTGGTTGTTGAAAAAACCAGTACAAATTAAATAAACTAAATACAAAACATTTTATCTTAATTTATTTAATTTACCTTTCTGTTACCATTGTTCGAATTGAGGCATTATATAACTACAGATTTATCAACTTACATCTATAAGTCACAATAAATATTGAAATAAAACATTACAGCATAACATACGTAATAAGAAATACTACTGGAAATAACTACCACGGTTTGCCACAATATTTATAGTTTAAAACCCCAAACGGGTTTAAAAACTATTTGAAAATAAAACTTTACTTAGAGAACTTATTACATCTGGGAAGATCACCTCCTCCTTAAAACCTATTTACCAAGGGTAATAAAACAAAATCCCTTGATTTGCACACTTGATATTTCGGAATATACGAATGATGACCTAAAGTCTTTTTATATAATGGTGATGGGGACTGTCTCGCGAAACCTTTTCAACCTAAATGGTTGACACATATACATACGGTGAGTGTATTTAATAAATATAAACACAAAATGATTACTGATTTAATACCTTACCTAATGTATATTACCTAGTATGGAAAATTAAATAGAAAAGTATTCATAGATAAATCTTTAATCTATCTCATAGTGGGACCATTATTAAGTAAGGGTTTGCCAGACCACTTAATCCTATGCTCAATATCCATTTCGTAGCAAAACCTGAGACTCGAGAGATGAGACGAGTTGTTTCAGTTCCAACGAAAGCCCAAATGAAGAAGACGAGTCACCTTCGCATAGACCAGGTCGAGGAAATTCCCAATCCACCAGGCTATTTGAACCATCAGATGGTCATAGCTCAATCCCAGCTATTGCATAGTACGGATGGGTCAATAGGACGCTGATGGGGATCAAGAGCATAGAGACATATGACAGGCCAACAGGGAACAATGTTTAAATGCGTGCAGAAGTATCCATTAGGATGTTCCATCAGGTTGAAGAGGTGGTGAGTTCTCGAGAAACACAAAGGGAGAGTAATTGAGGGTAACAGAGGGTAATGGGGGAACATGAAGTAATTGATACCATCATTTTAATAGCCCTTCCTTCCATGTGGGACACCGAAAAAGGAGGATGCATGGGAAGCTGACGCAACCATCAGCGGTCGAGTGAGGAGCAAGAAATCCCAATGATGCGAGGAAGGCTACAGGTGGAGAAGGACCATGCAAAGCGAGGAGATCTGAGACCCCATATGACATGAATTCTTCTACGCAGGGTGTGGTCTCGCCTGTGGTGAGGCGGCTTGGTGGTAAGGAACCAAGTGAGGGGGTATGGTGGTTCCATGGAGCCAACAAATGGCGGATTTAACAATGGATATTAAATGAGCTTGACACGTAGGTGTTAGGGGATGGTTTTCCATTGAATGGAGTACCTAGTGCCCAATACAAAGGTAGAAACCTGCTACTTAGGGAAATGAAGAGGGGGAGTTCCAGCCTGGTGAGCTATATGCTGAGCTAGCTAGAGTTGGGACATTTGAAACCCACCCAAAACCTCTCAATTAAAGCATGAAAAATCATTCAAAAGAAATAGACTGTTGGGAAGAGCACCTATC
This sequence comes from Taxus chinensis, assembly GCA_019776745.2. Lineage (NCBI taxonomy): Eukaryota > Viridiplantae > Streptophyta > Pinopsida > Cupressales > Taxaceae > Taxus > Taxus chinensis. The sequence goes on from JAHRHJ020002206.1 coordinate 13,724, forward strand.
AGTCGTCTATTAAAAACCCCAAAATTAAATACACAATCCGGAAAACCCAAAGGCCTAAAGAAGGAATTCAAATTTACCACCTACCACTCATAGGGCCATACTAGAGTAT